>JABAYD010013357.1:0-10999 GCA_014822095.1 Diplotaxis tenuifolia
AAAATATGACAAATAAGCAAAATTAGTTAAAATTATGGAAAATATGATAGATCAGCAAAATCACTTCATAAATAATAGTATAGATAGATATAATGCTAGAATGATACTAAATATGAAACAGATGAATGTATATATATATATTTTTTTTTACCAAAACAGATGAATATATATTTACTTTTTTGAATAGTTACGTACTTTCCCATCATGTTGCTAATAATTTTTCTTTTCTCTGTTGTGTGTGTTTTTACAATTCAGCCACTTGCAAATCTCAAGAAGATGAATTTGTTATCATCCATGAATTTAAAAAAACTCCCGGATCTTTCAAAGGCAACAAATCTCGAGAAGTTGGTTCTACGTGGTTGCTCCAGTTTGGTAGAGATTCCTTCCTCTTTTGAATGTCTTCAAAAACTAGAGTTGTTGATGATGGATTACTGTACACAGCTACAAAAGGTTCCAACTCATTTCAACTTGGTATCTCTTGATAAGGTCGAGATGGTCGGATGTTGGCGGTTGAGAAAAATTCCATATATTTCCGCCAACACCACAAAACTATCAATAGCAGAAACAATGCTAGAAAAATTGCCTAGGCTTTGGTCTCGCCTTGAAACGCTCACTATACATGGTAGTGCCAATACATCGCAGTTCAAGGTGGAGCAGTTTATAAAGCGGAGTGGCGCAGATATAGAGAAGATTCCTGATTGGATCAAAGATCTTCATGGTTTAACATGGCTTCATATAATTGGCTGTCCAAAGCTTGCATCAATGCCACAGCTCCCACGCTCTCTCAAAGGACTAATAGTGGACACTTGTGAATCACTAGAGACCTTATCTTTCTCCTTTGACTCTCCAGTATTGTTTCTTGATTTCCCAAAGTGTTTCGAATTGGGTCAAGAAGCAAGAAGAGTGATTACACATCAATCATTTAAGGCGTCTCTACCCGGAAGAAATGTACCTGAGGAATTTCTTCACAGAGCTAGAGGAAATTTCTTGACCATCCGTTCAGATTTCAAAAAATTTAGGATTTGCGTTGTGGTTTCTCCTAAACAGGAGACTGAAGACTCGAGCAAGTTACTGTGTCGCATATGCATAAACGGTTTCCCGGATGACGGCAACGTAATTTGTGATTTCAGTAGATTCAGAGAAGAACATTTGTGCGTACGTCGATGTAACTTGCATGACAAGGAAGATGGCTTGAACAAAACAACGGGATATCGTTTGAGTTCAGCACCGCATCCAAGAACATCGACATTATTGAATGTGGTGTCCAGATCTTGCAAGAGGAAACAAACGTAAGTCTAACCATCCAGGAAAGCTATGAATCTATACCAGAACATGTGCCTACACCAGAACAAGGGCTTGATAGAAGAAATGAGGTTGGTGTAACTAGACCAAAGCTCATTTCTCAGATCAATATATATAAGATCTTTATCTTTTTTGATTTGTTTTCCCTTTTGGATTTTGATTTCAGATGTTTTGTTGTATTGAACTTTCTATTTACCATTTAGACACACTACTCAGCACTAAAATGGACTACTACATAAATCTTTCATTTGAAATTTCTTTTTTTTTCTTTCAAAGAAAAGTTTCTTTATTTTTCAAAATTTTGAAGGAATCAAAAGGAGAGATTTTTTTCATCCATCTCCATCGGTAGTCAAATGTAATAAAACATCAGCGATGAACATTCAAACTATTGTTTCCAAGATGATGCCAGTGACGACAATGTTCATCACTTGTGTATAACCAAGTCTCAACATATATGGCAGTGTCCTTACAGTGCCACTTTTGGAAACCACGTGGCAAGAATTCTCCCTTGCTATAACTGAGAGGATTCCAACTGTATGACCACTGCATCCCACCTATTGCAAATTCTCGCAATTTAAAAAAATAACATACTCACGTCTACTTGGGTTGAAATGCTAGACAACTTCTTATTGGAAACTTTTGGGGTGCAAATGGTTATCACTAGATGAAGTAGTGGGGAATCTCGTCACTAAGCTAAATAACTCAGCTTAATATAGAAGAAAAACATCACAATGTTCATAACATAAAAAGAAAAACATGAAGTTCAGGGTCCATTTATATAAATATAGTGCATGCGCTTAATGTAAAACTCATAAGCAGGATATGATAATTTAGAACTAGTAACGAGAGGTGAATTGTCTTTTTAAAGGATCGTTTCTTCATGTCTTTCAAGCAGCCAAACTCTTGGATGCAATCTCAAAGACATTTTCAGATAATCCATTAGCTGACATTATCATCTCCAACTGTGCCTGCAAACCAAAAACACAACCACAACCGCTTCATCTAAACATCTTCTATCAAGGTTATAAAGGCCAATAAATGCTAAATGTTTTGTTGTGTCTTTATAGAAAAAAGACAAGACCGGTTCTTGCAGTTACCTTAGCCAGAGCTTGTCGGGTTTCATCGTAGCGCTTCCACCTCGAAAACGCAGATACCATACGAGAAGCAACCTAGACTCAAGACACAAAAAAAAAAAGCAAGTTGTGAAGATTGTTTATTGAAAGATAAGTAGATAACACATGTTTATTTTGAAAGCCAAACCTGAGGATTGATTTTGTCTAACTGGACAACAATGTCACCCAAGAACTTGTAACCTGATCCATCTTTGGCATGGAAATTAACTGGGGAACCGCAGAACCCTCCAATAAGCGAGTAAACCTGAATCATCATTGTTTGGTTTCAACGTAAGCATATAGAACTGAGAAAGGAAGTTGCGGAATGAATGAGAGTTTTGAGAATTCACTTGCCTTGTTTGGATTGCGCAGATCAAAAGCTGGGTGATCCAACAGCTTCTTGACATTCTCAACATTGCCGGGAATGTCCGATGATGATTGAAGGAGGAACCATTTATTAACGACCTGAGATCAGAAGCCAGATAAATCTCAGTATGGCATACTTTAAACATGACGTCAGCAAGGCGGTGATATTAAGATCCATACCAAGTAATCGCCCTGCCACTTGTTATAGAAGTCAGCAAGGACTTCGTCACGGGTTTTACCCGGCTTTTGTGCAAGAGCTGCCAAAGCAGCAATCTGGTCTGTCAAATTGGTAGCCGACTTGTATTCACCCAATGCAAGTTCCACGTATGCTGGATCCTCAAGAGATGCAAGATAAGCTGCATTATTTTAACAAAGCAAAGCATAATGAACTTAGAGACTTGAGCAAAGAGAGACTCGTTTAACTTAAGAATGATTCACAAATGCAAACCTAGAGCAGTGTTCTTCAAAGCACGTCTCGCCATGTTGGGGTGGTCAAAGACATAAGCCTCTGTGCTCCTATTGTTCTCAACCTGCAAAAGAAACAACAGTTGAAAAGTTTTAGTGAATAAGCAGCAGTTTTTTAAGAAAAAAAAAAAAAAAAAAAAAAAACAGGAACGTCCTTAATCCCAAAGGATTCACTACGCAGAGAGGAGAAGACATACAATCTTCAGAAGCTCAGCTTTAAGTTCAGATGCAAGTTGCTTTCTAACAAACTTTCTAACAGCATGGACAGCATCAGGATCTGCCACGGCCATCATGTCCATAATCTCTCCCTCCCCAGGCAATGTTATTGCCTTGGCGATAAATTCCTACACAATAGATTAAGAAAAAAAAATTACAACGTCGTACATTTTGCTTCTTTGTTTGATTATGTGATCGATAAGAGAATGTAGTGGCATACCTTGTCCAAGCTTAAATCAGAAAGCACGCTGCCGAGACCTTGAATGAATTTTGGGTTTAGAACCAATGGTTTGCCTTGTTGAAAATCAGAAACTAAGTTCAGCATGAGCTTCCTTGCAAGAACTTGACCTGCCTCCCACCTTAAAATACAGAGGATAAAAATGAATGAATGAAATGCAGGAAGAGTAAAGAGAAGATCTAAAATGTTGTGGAAAGGCACATACCGATTGAATTCATCTGAATCATGGGCTAAGAGGAAGAAGAGATCATCATCAGAGAGATCAGTCTCAACACGAACTGGGGCACTGAATCCTCTAAACAGAGAGGGCACAGGTTTTTCGGATATATCAGAGAAGACAAACTCTTCTTCTTTCTGTATGTAAACAAAACATAAGGTCAGGATGATGACGAAGGTAAAATCTTTTTACGAAAACACTGAATGTGAAATAGAGTGAAGCGCGATATAATGTAGACTACATATATTAAAAAAGGTCACATAATGAAAGAATTTTTGACTGACCTTAGTCACTCGAAGGATTGTGCTGCTGCTTGAAATGGTCTGAAGTGTACCATCGTGAAAAACAGAGGAGAGTGTAATGTCTTTTCCACTTGAGTCCAGAAGACCAACAACCACTGGAATAAATGTAGGCTCTTTTGTTGGCTGTCCCGGAGTAGGTGGTATCTCCTGACTGGAAAAGTTATCAATTACAAAGCAAGTCAATGTTTCAACAACAAATTCAATAAAGGTTCAATTTCACTCAAAGGCAGGGCGTTAGGTTTCGCGCATAAGTCATCTGGCAAAATAGAATAGACATGATAAGAACAGAACCTGAATTTCAAAGAGAAGGTACGAGCTTCAGCATTGTAAGAGGATGCCACTTTGACGACGGGCGTTCCAGCTTGAGAGTACCTAAAATAGTAATATTGTATATAGTAATATTGTATATCCTTAGTGGTATGAAAACGATAATCTTCACATGACATTCCACAATAGGAATATGGCTTACCATTGCAAGAAATTAGCAAAATCTGCTTTGTTTGCATCACGCATAGCAGCAAAGAAGTCTTCACAGGTCACAGCTTGCTCATCATGTCTTTGGAAATAGAGATCCATACCCTGTAGTATATTCACACATAGAGGTGAGCGGAAGAAACACGAAATAAAGACATAGCTACTGGATTAACACAAATAAAAGAGTATTGGAAAGCAACCTTTCGGAAACCCTCTCTTCCTAGTAGGGTTTTGTACATCCTCACAACCTCAGCTCCCTAATAAAACATTGTACAGTCAGCTAATGTTTCTTACTTACTGCATTTAACAGAAACATTGTTATCGAAGAGCCAAACCTTTTCATAAACCTGAAACGACAACAAAAACCAAATCATTCTGTTAGGATTAATATATAAGGGACTGATAGAAAACGAAACTACACGGAAAAATAAGTATTAGATCCCTACCGTCACTGAGAGAGCAGGTGATGGCCAGACACGTAATCCAAGTTTGGAACAGTAACAAAAACACAAGCACGTTAGACTGAAATACAATACTGAGAGTAACCAAATGAAATCCTATAACAGACTCCTGGCGAATAGAAACTTGCCTGTGTAGAAGTTGTCCATCTGCCAGAGAAAGATAAGGAGACGTGTTTATCAACACCGAACGTAACATGTACTTACAATTTTCAAGGCAAGAGAAGTAACAAGAATCACTAACCTTGATGTATGAATGTGGGCGAACAGGATGTGCCATAGGACCAGCATCCTGGAAATCAAACAACAGAGGATTTGGCCTGGAAGAAAAATGGAACAAATCCGTGTAGTGGCCTAAAGGAGTACAAGACTACATACCTGAGGGAATTGATAGATCCTGAGCTTCGAAACATCAGCAATGCGCTTTACAGTACGGCTTCCCATGTCCGATGAAAACTCCTGTACAGAATTTGAGAAGTATAATCATTAGAACAGAGAAAAAAATTACATATCTTCAGATTATGAAGGATAAATGTACCTGGTCACGGAAGACAGTAAGACCTTCCTTTAGACTGAGTTGGAACCAGTCACGGCATGTCACCCTATCATGACAAATGGTGTTTTAGACATTAAGACAAGCATATAAAAAAATGGAAGATTCAACCAGTAAGAGTCAATCATTTATAATAAAGGAGGATAGAGGAGGCTGACCTGTTGCCTGTCCAATTGTGGAAGTACTGCACAGCAAAAATGAAAGACACGTTTAATAGAAAAAAAAAACATACACAATATAAGACTTCAATAAACAGCATAACGCACGATTACATACCTCATGACCAATAACTCCTAGAATCGCAGCATAATCTGCATCTGTTGCAGTTTCCGGAGATGCCAGGACAAGCTTGGAATTAAAAATCTGCAAAGTCGAGGAGCTCATGAATTTCCATTAAGACAGAATATCAAGACAAGTACGTTATTTAAATAAAGAAAAGTAGAATTACATTCAAACTCTTGTTTTCCATGGCTCCCCTGAAAATTGAACAGATATCAATTAGCTTGATTATTCTCGACAATAGGAAAAGTAAAGACAGGGAGGCATTTGAATAGAATCCACTTTGTTCATACATGTTAAAATCTGGAACGGCTACAACGTTGAAGAGATCCAGGTCATACTCAAGGCCAAACACCTAGAAGAAAAGGTTAACACCACCAAAAAATCTGGTTCAATGCCCTAACAAATACATGCACATGCAATATTCAAAAAAAAAAAGCTTTTGAAAGTTACTTACATCTTCATCCCACTTCATGGCCGCCTTCAGAGAATACATGGCATGCGCAGTCTTTGGTACATCTTCTGCAGGAGTCCAGATTTTCAGAGATACCTCCCTACCAGAGCGTGTGGTAAATGTATCATCTCTGCTCGCTAGCTGCCCAGCCACTAGAGCAAATAGATAGCATGGCTTCTTGAAGGGATCCTCCCATAAGGCAAAGTGCCGACCTCCCTACATATCAACGAAGAGATATGCGTTCAGTGAAGACAACGATGAGAGGATATTTAGTCCCCAAAAGCGTAACTATTTGGCTAACCTCTATGTCTCCTTGAGAAATGAGGTTTCCATTGGACAACAATACAGGATAAAGTGACTTGTCGGCTTCAACACGGCATGTGTACTTCGCCATAATATCAGGACGGTCCTAATCATTGCAGATTAAAGACACTATGTAAGAAAATCAATTGTACTTTCTCAACAAGAGTCACAATATAGAAATGGCAACCAAAACCAACCTGGTAAAATGTGATTTTCCGGAAACCCTCTGCTTCACATTGTGTGCAAAAGTTCCCAGATGACTTGTAGAGCCCCTAACAGAATAAACTTGAAAAGTTAAAAATGTTCTGGTAAATCATTAAGATAACAGAATAAAGAGTAAAGGAACAATTGCAGAAAAGTTTACATCAAGTGAAGTATTCTTTTGGGGGTATATCTCAGTATCAATTTCGAGAACAAACGACTCCTCAGCCGGCAGTGAAGGCAGAGTGAGATGACGAGAGTCCAACTTGTAATCCCCTTCCTAGTCAAAGTTAAAACAGAGAGCAGTAAGCAAAGAAAAGTTGAGTTTAGTAGAGAAAATTGTATTACGTGTAGAACATCATAGTGGGCCTAGAGATACAAAAATCTGCCAGACGTTTAAGGCTTAACTGGATACCTTAAGAAGATTCCCATCAACCTTGACAGAAAGTAGCTTCAAGTCATGCCCATCCAGGACCAAGGGAGCAGAAGATCCTGGGCAACAGTATACTTATTCAGAATACGATGTGAAACAAATAAAAAAATACATTGAAGTGTAAAAAACAAAGCAGAATGCTCAGCTTATAGAAACTATTAAACAAGATATGTACCTTTAACTCGAGGGGTAACCTTGATTTTGGAGCTAACAATGGTTTTCTCTTCACCTAGACAGAAGCATAGATCCACCTAAAACAACAGACAAAAAACTTTAAATCAGAATGATAGTGATTCTAAACATTATCTGAACTTGAGAGTAGAAAGAAGGGTAGCATACAGTTTCAAAGTAGTAATCAGGCTTGGTGTAGTCCTTGAGAAATATTTCCTTAGGTGCATCCATGTTGGAATCTCCAACTTTGTCCGGAAATGATTCAGTGGCAACAGAACAAATCAGCCTCCTGCTGCTTTGCTTATATCTCTGACATACCAAAAAACAGAGAAAGTATTCAGATTTTGCCACAGCAATTTTGAGTTCTAATTATAACAAGGAAAATATAGAGAGAGAGAGAGAGAGAGAGAGTTACATCAACAGAGTGTGACAGAAACCGATTCTTGCTCAAACAAGTAACCTGATACAAAGAAACAAAATCGAAGATCATTCTCGATTGAGATTATGCGGCAGTTAATAAAATAAAGAGAAAGAGAAACCTGGGAAGAAAGAAAGGCTGTGTGTTGAGTAAGTCTCTTAGCTGAGTTACGTAATGGAAGATAACGGGGAGCCTACACGAGGGAAATGAATCAAAAACTAACCAAAAGAATGGAAATAAAAATCATTTCGATTTAGCTTTTTCAGTATCTACAGTAATCAAACTAATAATAAAAGTCAAAAACAAAAAAAAAATAGTTAAAAGGATAATCACAGGAGGAGCACGAGGGAGCAAACCCAGAAGGTTGAACCTAGCGGCCACAGAGGACGAACTTCGACAAGGAAGTATCAACCGAGACATTAAAAACAAATAGCACCCTTAAAATGAATCTAAGTAGAACGATAAGACTCCTAACTGATAAAGCCCTAGAAATCTCTCGAGACAGTGAATCAAACACTTCTCTATAGATCGGATAAACAGAGGTGTAAATAACTTAGGGCTATGGCCTTTATAAGCTTCTTGTGTATACTAATCTACGGCCACGGAAATTCGATATTAAATTTAACAAAATAAAATACAAAAAAAAATAAAAAGAACTGATCTTGCGATTTCGACTCATGATGATACAAAAACAAAATCTGGGGAAATCGATGGGAGGGAGGAAGACGAGAGAGAGATCATTACCGAGATCTGATGATGCTATGAAAAGAGACAGAACTCAAACAATCCGAATAAGAAGAAACCTTGTACTGCTGATAGATATATATAACAAAGAAGAAGATATTTATTCGGGATAACTAAAGATAAAAATGAATAACCAGAACTTATTTTATTTTATTCATTTTTTTTTGTAACACTTTTTCATTTGAACACTATATTTTGTATTATCCATTTTATTTAGCACGTCGATGCTGCTCGGATACCTTTGAAAAATAAGGATAAGACTCTTTTCGTTTTTTTCTGGTCAACAGAGTAAGACTTAACTGAAAGGTGTTTTTACTATTTTAACAAGAGAACGATTTATTTGTTCAAAAAAAAAAAAGTGGTTATAACAAATAGATGTTAATTCTAATCATCAAGAATCAAAATCGCAATTTTTTTCTCTAAACAGCTCCTCCAACGGAATCAAAGGTGAAACAAATCTTGACAAAAGACTTGTAAAGTGTTTGTTTAGAAGCTGCGCATGTTAGTATCAATCACTGGCCGATACACTTGCGTTTTTTAGCAGAGTTCATGTAAGGTCTAAGAACCCATTCCATCTCTGCTTCCTCTTGATCCATTGTTCCCAACTTCACCTGCAAAAAAAGCTTTGATATTAAAGGACCTAACAAAAATATACAATCTACACAAACCAATTTTCTCTTGTCAAACAAGAACTTGATAGTTCACCCATAAAAAAAAACAATATATAAACCGAATAATGCATAATAATACCTGGTAGAGACGCATCTCAAACCGAGGACCGACTTCTTTAAGCTCTATAGATTTTGGGTCTCCTCCTTCTCCTTTGTCATACACATGATTCCTATATATATAATATAGAACTATAATATATGCCCACAATCATTTTCTACCAAGAATCGAGACTAATAAACAAGAACATGCAAATATCTTGCGAGAAATAACTTTTACCTGAAAGAAATATAATCAGATTTATTATGAAAAGTAACTATACGTCTTGCATCAAGTTTTGGAACTGGGAACATGTGTTTTAACATGCTCGCAACTCTTTTACCCATCTACCCCAAAAAGATCAACATGTTAAAAAACAAAAACAGAGTAAATCAACTCTACAAAACTCGTTTGAATTGAAGTTAAAGGAAGAAAGTGAATCGATTCCACAAACTAAACCTGGCTTGTAAAGTTGTCAAAAATCACATGAGGATACTGCTCAGACATTTTTCCCATTGCTTTCTTGCTTCCAATTTCATGTCTCGTTACCTAAAACATAGGGGGCTCAGGATTAAGTAAGCAAAAGCATTGGAGAGTTGTAAAGAGGAAAGATATGAAAAACTAGAAAAAAAAACATAAGCTCTCGAATAGGTACTTACCACATTAAGTAACTGAAAGTAAGCAGTTGGTCCGAACGGGAGATGAGAGACAATAAGACCATCAGGTTTACCACGGTTCTCCGTAACAAATATCACATCACTATAATCACGCGAGCGTGCAGTTTCAATAATCTCAGAAATCACCTGACAAAGAATTGAACAAGTGAGAATATAAATTGGCATTGTGTTGTATAAAAGACCTTACAACTCCAGCTTACTGATGGTTATAATTATTCACACTCCCAATATACTAACTCATCTACACAATCTTTGAAACTATGTTATGAATAACTGGACCGTGGTCTGATGTAAGCAAAAGGCACATGCGCTAGTTACTGCCCGAAATCAAAATGGTCCAAAGAGAGCTAATAGTCTAATACCATTAGAGCTTAGTTTAACGACAAATATGAGAAATCACAAGCAGTGACCAACTGTAAAATAAAACCGGATTATAAAGATAAGGATTCGATGAAGTCGACAAGGAAGAAGAACACGCATACCTGACTACCACGATTCACTCTCGTGGCGTTGGGAAATACAATATTCAATTCCTGCAATTAAATAAATCAACAAGCAAGAAAATCACTAGCCAAAACATTGTAAAAGTAACACTGAAGAAAACTAGCCAGACAATAATTTTAATATTTATTCAACGAGTACAGAAACTTATAAACTTGATATATACCTTGACGAATCGCGATAGTGGAGCACTTGGATCTCTGGAAGTGGTCAACAAAATCTTGGATTCTTTTTCCGTTGCTTTTGCGTATTCATCGTCAATATGACTGCGTGGAACTACTTTCATAACATGATTAGACAAAGATTAGCACTTCAAGCCTTATTAACCATAACATTCAAATTAATATACGAGCTACTAATAAATGATTCATTATATCAATATAACAAGACCAAAACACAAGTAGAAT
>JABAYD010013378.1:0-11904 GCA_014822095.1 Diplotaxis tenuifolia
CCAACTACCTAACGCACGACGTCCTCCCTGAATATGGTGATGAAAGCCGGAAGATAATAAGGCAATCGGCCAGATATTGCATTTCAGAAGGGAGGTTATACATGAGGTCCTTCTCAGGACCATGTCTTCGATGTTTAACACGAAGGGAAGCTGCTGGAATCCTGGAGGAAACTTCACGAAGGGGAGTGTGGTTCACATTCTAGCGGTTGGAGCCAGGTATTACATGCCAGAAGAGGCGGATACTATTGGCCCACCATGGCCAACAATGCCCTTAAGCAAGCCAAATTATACAGTCAATGTCAGTAGCATGCGCCTGTCTCCAACCTTCCTCCAGAAAACCTTAAATCTTTGAGTTCCCCCTGGCCATTCGGGAAGTGGGGCATGGATATCGTGGGAAATGTCCCTGTGGCGCCAGGGCAAAAGGTTTTTCTCCTAGTGGTGATGGACTATTTAACCAAATGGGTGGAGTCTGAAGCCTTGGCCAAGATAACCGACGTCCAAATAAGCAGTTTCCATCAGAGATAAGTGATCACGCGCTTCAGAACTCCTCAAGAGATAGTGACAGACAACAACCCTCAATTAACAAGCCACAACTTCAGAGAATTCTGTAAGGATTGGAACATTAAGCTTTCTTACTCTGCACCACGACATCCTTAAGACAAGCCGAGTCCACCAATTAAACCGTGGTGAATATGATAAAAAAGCATCTGGAGAACGCCCACGGGGGATGGGCGGAAGAGCTACACGGAGTCCTCTGGGCTTATATGACTACCCCAAAAACTGCCACCGAGGAGATCCCCTTTTCACTGGTTTATGGCATGGAATCCGTAGTACCTACCGAAGTACACGTTAGAGCAAAAGTCTCTGGACCTCTGTCACAAGAAGAAAACGACAAGTTACTAACAAGCAACCTGGATCTATTAGACGAAAAAGAGAAGCTGCGCGCATAAGGAACGCATTCTACCAACAGAAAGTAGCCAAAAGCTACAATAAAAAGGCCAGAACCAGAACTTTTCAGCAAGGAGACTGGGTCCTAAGACGTGTATGCGACCATACGAGGGATAAATCGGCCGGAAAACTCGCCCCTGGGTGGGAAGGTCCCTACAAGGTAATCGAACTGCAGGGAGCAGAAGCCTATAAGCTGGAACACAACAAAGGCAAGGTCCAATCCAACTGCTGGAACGCCTTGCACCTCAAACTCGATCACTTCTGAAGTGATCTTCGGATCAGGCTTTCTACATCTACATTATTATCTATTTAAGTACACTGTTTTCCTACTCCTATGTACGCTGATAAGAACGTCCACGGACTAACGTTATATAATATATTTAGTTTCGACTAAAGGGGTCCTAGGAACTCCATTGTACTTGGATAACTACCACGAGTAGATCCACACCAGCACCAAATTGAAGACTGAGAGTGGCTTTCTGCATAAAGCAGAGTGCAGCATGATAGGATATCGACAGTGGCCTACTTCCGAGCGGCAAAACATGAATCCTTGACCCAAAATCGTTAGCGGCCTACCCATGAGGGGCAGAACACAATCTCGATGAAAACAACCTTCGGGTTTAAACCAAAACCTTTGGTTTCTAAAAACTGACTTCCGATTGGAATAATAATCTCCGGATTTTAAAGAAATAAAAAATCTTTGGGTTTTTAGATAATTGACTTCCGAGTTATAATAAATCTCCGGATCAACATAGAATCTTCAGATTTAAAGGTTCCAGAACCAGGATACCCTAAGGTGCTGGACGTATGGCTTATTACCTCCAGGACATCGGCCCCAAGAGTGATTTATAAGAAGTCCAAAACAGACAAATAAGAGAGACAAAATCTAGAATATTATTAATGGTTACTGGGAAGTCCTTATTTTTGCGACAAAAGATATAGTTATAAAGGGAAAAACACCAGCAAGCAAACAGTTCAGGGCCCAAATACATTCGAAGGAGGCATCATCGAAGGAAAACCGCCAGCCCAGGCTCCTCCACCCGATGACAGAAGTTGACAATGTTCTCCATCCGAGGTCTGATGGCTAACGTTCTTCTCTAGCCACTCCCTCATAAGCTCCCAACGAGCAAACGCCCTGGTTCGTTGCGTCACCAAGCCTGATGAGACGCCATATTCCGGAGCTGGGCGCGAAGAAAAAGGATCTGCTCATGAGGAGATACACGCAAACATGGACCAAGCGTCCTATCATGACCAAGATTTTCCTGGAAGAATAACCCGGAAGAAGTAACAGGCAGGGGAACCAGTCAACCTAATCTCGGTTCATGTGGAGTATACGGTTCCTCCTCCATGATTTAGTCCATTGATACTCGCCATGTATCGACGATATCAAAGCCCTAGGGATTCCACCTGCAAACAAAAATGGTGAAAGGTGTCAAAAATCAAGATCAACTGCAGTCAAGCAGGGACATGATATCTCACCCTCTACAAAAGGGGACTAACCGATATAGCGCCACAACGACGGATAACCTTTGGCTCCACTGAACTTCATAAACACGTACCTCCTGTTCCAAAGGTCATCGTGTGGGAACGTACCACGAACACCGCGAGTAGGCTCGTTCACTATTAGCTCGCCATCCCGAGACCAAATTTGGTAAAATCCTTTCTTATCCTTCAAAGGAACGAAACTGTAAGAGTATAGAACTTCGGATATCCCAAACGGTATACCCTGAAGTTCTCCCAACACTTGGATAGCCATCAGCGTACGCCATGTGAATGGTGTAAGCTGAGAAGTAGAGAAAGCAAAATAGGACAACACCTCTGCTATCAAAGACGAGAACGAGAAGCCACCTCTTGAACCTGCTTCAAAACAAGCTTCAAAGATCGCCACTTCAACGAGTCCACCATCCGGAGCGCGCTCATTTTCCCCGGCACACCTCAGCTTCACCGACTCAGGAATTGAGTACCTTCTGCGAATACCAGCGAGATCCCCTTCCCCGATAGTTGACCTAGGACCATCTACATCTTCTTCATTAGAGAGGTGGAAACGCCGGCGCCGTAATGGAGCCCCGGTATCACCTCATTATAAGTTTCAGGAACACGCACAGGGGACATCAAGGGCGAGGAGAATGGATCAGTAGAAGGGTGGCATGGCCGAGCATGTCCACCAACACGCGGGATTGGAAACGCTGAAAAAGGCTGGTTATTATCTTCCCAGGATCACATAAGGATGCTCTGAGTAACGATCTTCAACGTAAATGCGATAATTATATTTGGTCCCAATTTCTCCATCGGTTTTAAAAAAATGGAAAAGAACACCCCCCCCCCCAAAAAAAAGATATTTGGCAAAAGAAGAAAATAATAGAGGAAATTGGAAAGGTTGCTTAATTTCCTTTTATTTTCGAAAGATATGGAATATCTAGAGTATCTTCCAAAAAAGAGGAAGCTGTTCGGGAAAAATACTCAGGTGTCATATTTCTCCAAACCCCGGGAAGGACCTCGATTTCCACGATCCTATCAAAGGGACCTACCAGGTCCGGCTCCTATGAAGTTCCTTCCTCCGACCAAAATGGAAGATTATGGAAGAGAATCATCCATATTTCCGAGTGTGGAAGATTTCTATTCATTCTAAACCGACTCCCAGCAGCCCATGAAGACTATATAAGGGGGATCTAAACTCTAAATCAGGGGATCGACTCTTCAAGACTTAGAGACTAGGGTTAGGCGGCCGAATCTAGGATTTTTATTAAAAAACATTGTAACTCCGGTTCTGTTCTCTAATAATACGTCTTGTTCCTTCATTTTTCTTCCTTTATTACTCGACTCAAACACAAACCCTTACTAAAGACCCTCGAAATTCTAACTCGTCCAACGTTCTGTGGTACTCACAAAGATCCTACACAAAAATCTCCCAACCGTTTAGCACTAGAAGAAGGGGAGTAATCAAACTATGTGATGATGGAGGTGGACGGGCACAATGAGTCTCCAGAAGCAACTCAAAAAGAAGCCGAGCTCCAGAGTCAGCTCAACACCCTACGGAGTCAAGTCACCGAGCTAAGCAAAGCTCGCGAGAACGTAACTCCGAACCACGAGCTCCTCTTAGAGGTTCTGACCCTAAAAGATAAGTTAGAGGAACACTCCAAGCAGCTGGACAGCAGCGCCAAGAAGCTCAATCAGCTGGAGGCCGAGAATCTCCCTCTTTGAGACAAGAATCAAGCCCTCAACTTGGCTGGCAAAAAGAAATGTCGATTCCGAACTAAAGTCCGGTCCACGCCCACCTTAGATACTCCCAAGCCTGGAGAAGATGCGACTCATCCAGCTTCAGCTGTCGACGGGAGCGGGGCAGCACGAGAAGAGACCGGAGATCCTCCTATCCACGAGATAAAAGATACCGATTCGGAGTCAGAACCCGATGAAGATACACCAAGAGGAACAGCCGCAAGAAGAACGACCATGAATTCTTACATAGAGGGGATCTTTTCGAAGAAATTCGATGTTATCCAGTCCATGGTGGAAAAAATTCCCAAGGAAGCTCCCCCTTTTCGCAAAAGTGGTCCCAATTCCTACGCGGATATGCCCTTTGCGGATTGAATCGCCTTGGTCGAGATGCCCAGGAAGTTCTCCTTTCCCAACATAAAACGTATGATGGCACCAGAGATCCAAACGACCATATTGCCCAATACAAGCAAAGGATGCTTGCCATAGCACTCCCACGAGAGTCTAGGGAAGCCACCATATGCAAAGGATTCGGTTCCTCCCTGATCGGACCCGCCTTGCAATGGTATATCAGCCTACCAAATCCTTCTTCGCTGACCTCAGTGACTAGTTCCTCGAACACTTTGCGAGTAGCCGAGACCTATAAAGAACCTCAGATTGCCTCTACGAACTTCACCAACGATCAAGCGAGTCCCTGCGAAGCTACATCGCCCGTTTTAACTAGGAGAAGGTCTCAATTCCTAGCTGCAATATCCCTACTGCGATATCTGCCTTCAAAAGAGGCTTACTCCCAGATGAGGACCTATACAAGGAATTGACCAAGTATCAATGTAAAACCATGGAGGATTTCCTATCACGAGCATGGGCCCATGTGAAATGGGAGGAGGATGTTGCAATCCGCGCCAAAGCTACACTCAAGAAAGATCAGAGAGCAACTAGATCGGATAAGAGGAACCGAGAAGAGAAACCTTCTCAAAAGATTATCAAAGGACCCAGAACCGGAGTCGGGGCAGGTTCCAACCTCGCCCGATGGATAAATCAGAAGGAATAGCAGTTTCCACGTGGCCCGACATATCACATCTCTTCATATCTAGTCCGCATCTAATTAACGTTCTGAGGCAGATGGGCCAGTAGGTCAAATGGCCTCAGAAGATGAGAACCCTCGACTCCTCTCGAAATCCGGACCTTTGGTGCGAGTTCCACAATGACCATGGTCACAAGACGGAATATTGCGTAGCATTAAAGTTCGAGGTCAATGACCTGCTGAAAAAAGGACATCTCCGGGAATTCGTTTCGGAAAAGGCCAAGAACCATTTAAGCAAAGGAACATCCGCAGAACCATCGAAGCCAATGGAAATCCTGGATCTCCCAAATCCGAAGAACATCAGGGAAGTCCAACATTTGACAGGACGGATCGCAGCGCTTAACCGCTTCATCTCTCGTTCAACCGACAAGTGCTTCCCTTTCCACGAGCTCTTGCGCGGTAAAAATGGTTCATCTGGGACGACAAGTGTGAAGAAGCCTTCCGTCAACTCAAAATCTACCTAACCACGCCACAGGTATTAGCCAAGCTAGAAGACGGCGACACGCTTTACTTGTACATCGCGGTCTCTACAACGGTGGTTAGCAGCGTCCTCATCAAGGAGGATCCGAGCGAGCAAAAACCTATATTCTACACCAGCAAACGGACGACTGGCCCCGAGACGTGCTACCCAACTCTCGAGAAGATGGAATTGGCGGTTATTTCAGCGCGAAAAGCTCCGCCCCTACTTTCAGTCTGATACGATTGAAGTACTGACGAACTAGCCACTACGGACAGTGATGCAGAATACTAATCAGTCCAAGAGATTGTCCAAGTGGGCAATCGAGCTAAGTAAACATGACATTGTATTCCGCAATCGCACGGCAGCGAAGTCGCAGGCATTGGCTGACTTTATGGTCGAACTTTCGCCCGAGCTAGAGCAAGACATCATACTCCCAAGTCAAAACTGGATCCTTCACGTCGACGGATCTTCGACGAACAAGGGGTTGGGAGCGGGTGTCCAACTACAATCTCCGATTGGGAGGCTCATAAGGCAATAATTTCGTCTGGGATTTGCGGCCTCAAACAACAAAGCGGAGTACGAGTCGGTAATAGCGGGCTTACGCCTCGCGAAAGTGGTCCATGCAAAACAAGTTAGCGCATACTGCGACTCCCAGTTAGTCACGAGCCAATTTAGCGGTGATTACGATACTCAGAGTGAGCGGATGGACGCGTACCTGAAAGTCGTACAAGAGCTTGCTAGAGAGTTCGAATTATTCGAGCTGATCAAAGTTCCCCGCGGAGAGAACGTATGCGCTGACGCCCTCGCGGCCTTAGGCAGTAGGCTCCGTGACCAAGTCCAAAAAACGATCCCCATCCACTACATTGAGAAACCAAGTATAGGCACTCTCGGCGAAGCAGCATCTGCTGAGACCGATCTCGTACTTGCAATTCAACAAGCCGACGAGACCACGCTGGATTGGCGAACCGCACTCATTGACTTCCTTGCTGATGGCAAGCTCCCCTCGGAGAAGTGGAACGCCAGGCGGTTAAAAGCACGCAGCACAAACTACGTAATCATTGATGGTTCGCTTCACCGATGGACCGCGGACAAAGTCCTTCTCTGATGCCTGCATGGCGAGGAAACATATCTCGTCATGGTCGAGACTCACGAAGGAGAAGGAGTAATCACTCCGGTGGACGAGATCTCTCCCTGAAGGTCAAAAACTTAGGCTTTTACTGGCTAACAATGGTCTCCGATTGCGAATCGTACGCTCGAAGATGCGACAAATGCCATCGGCATGCATCGACCATTCACTGCCCGACCGAAATTCTCCGAACCATGACAGCGCCATATCCTTTTATGCGCTGGGCAATTGATATCGTCGGCCCGATGCCCTCGTCTCGTCAAAAGCGCTATATTCTCGTTCTCACCGATTACTTTACGAAATGGATCGAGGCCGAATCCTACGCAAACATTACAGAGAAAGAAGTCTAGAAATTCGTTTGGAAGAACATCATCAGTCGCCATGGCCTCCCATATGAGATTGTGACTGATAACGGCTCACAGTTCATCTCCCACCATTTCCGCGACTTCTGCTCCAAGTGGAGATTCCGCCTGAATACGTCCAGTCCAAGGTATCCACAGAGTAACGGCCAGGCCGAGTCTTCGAAAAAATCATCATCGATGGAATCAAGAAAAGACTCGACCTAAAGAAAGGTTTCTGGGCACACAAGCTGGATGGAGTTCTTTGGTCGCACAAGACGACCCCGCGAGGAGCCACCAAGACAACGCCTTTCTCTCTGGCTCACGGAGTCGAAGCTATGGCACCAGCCGAAGTCAATGTCGCCAGTCTACACCGATCCATGATGCCCGAACACGTCGAGCTTAACAGTGACATGCTTCTCGATGCGCTAGACGCTATCGAGGAGCGACGAGACTAGACCCTCCTGCGCATCCAAAACTACCAGCATCAAATCGAGAGCTATTACAACAAGAAAGTTCAGTCCTGACCACTCGAGCTAGGAGACCTCTTCTTACGAAAGGTCTTCGAGAACACGAAGGAGCTAAAATCTGGAAAGCTCGGCGCGAATTGGGAAGGACCCTAAAAGATCTCTAAGATTGTAAAGCCAGGAGTCTATCATCTCGAGACTTCGATGGCGAAGAAGTTCCACGAGCCTGGAACTCTATGCTTCTACGGTGTTACTACTCCAAGTAACGAACTCCCTTTCGTTTAACACTAAAAAAACAAAAAACAAAAAAAAAAACTGAATTATTGACTTGTCGGGTTAATGAATTTTCAGTCACTTTAACCCGTAAACTGAGTGAATGCGCATTACAGCCACTTTCACTCGCCGAGTAGATGAGCCGCACAAGCCACTTCTACTCGACAAAAAGAACTACGAACGGCTTGGTCCCTATTTCGGGGTACGTAGGCAGCTCCCCGCGAGTTCAGCTGTAACACCAACCATAATCCATCCCGAGCTGATCTAACGCCTCGATATCTCTCGAACGTGAGAGCATGTCTTTAGCGGTGCACTAGCACTCACGCCATTCGACGAATATGTCCTGATCAAACACTTGTTCGACGAATCCCGCTAGGCTGCGGTCCGTTCCGGACTAGTGAAGAGCCGATAATTTTTGGTTTCGCGATAACTTTTGGAATGGGGACTGGCCAGCCCGAATTTCACCTCATTACTTCCCGACTATCAAAAAAACGTTATCGATCTTGACGTCTTCTAAAGATTGAAGTTTCAATTCTACCCACGCTAAGTCTGATCCAGAATCGGCTGTAACAGCACATAGTTGGATCCCTGGTCCAGAGTTCGGATAATCAATTACCCAGTTATACCGAGCCAGCAATCTAACGAACCGCTTACCGAACTGGTTTACTTCAAGTCGCTCCAAACGATCCGATAAATCACTAAGGAAAAAGCAAAAGAAATGCCTTAGTCCCAAGCTCGAAGTTCGAATTATCTCATCGTACCGAGCCGGCGACCATAGCAAAAGACTAGCCAAACAAGTTTTTCTTTGATTGACCCTCAACAATTCAATAAAGTGATTAAAGAGAAACGAAGGAAACAAACCAAAAAATTAGAGTAAAACCAAAACCAAGTCTTAACGTTACAACAACTCCACCAACGGAGAAATCAAAGCTACAACAAAAGAAGCACGAGCGAGGGCGAGCGGTCATTCCTTTGAGACTCCTGAATCGCCATCCTGGGGACGAGTTTCCGGCACCAAGGGAGCTTCGGTCACGTTGGTCGACGAAACTTGCAGGTCCCCCTCGTGACGTTTCGCAGCACCGTCCATATCAACCTCACCGGATCTAGCCTTGTCGCTGTCCAGCCCCTCGCGAGTCTTGTCAACAGATTCTTCAAATTCTGAAGTTTCTTCCTCATCAGAAACATCCGAGACGTCGACTATACTGAGTTCTTTACCAGCAGCATCTTGAGGATCCTTATTCCCGCCATCCGATTGGTTACCAACACTGCTAATGGAACGAGCCCCAAGGGAACATATTAGGGTCGGGAGGTCGGCGACAATTTCTGGGTTAACAATGTGCAGGTTCGAGCCGTGCTCGTTGAAGGGGACCCTACTAAGGTACTCCGCCTCCAACTTGGAGAGGAGGTCTTTTTCCACATAAGCAGAGCTCATGCGAAGCGGAGACAGTTTAAGGTCATCTCCGGGGATCGCCCCGACATCGAGCTTCTTGGCCTCTGCCTTCCATTCGAGCTTCTCCGAACGGAAAAAGTCGATCCTCTCCTGAGGGATAGCCTCTCCCTCCCTCTTCATCAGCTCCAAGCAGCTGCTGGTCCCGAATGCCTGGCTCCAGAAACACCGTGCATCATCATAAAGGCTGAAGCGGGTTTAACGATCACGTACACGGTCGAAGCGAGTTTAATCTTTCGCGACCATGGCTGCTTGGGTCTTCGCCCTCTCACGTGTAACTTCGTAGATGCGAGAATTCCTAAGACGAGAAACCTCGCTCTCATGACGTTCTACGAGCTCACGCTTCTCCTGCTCGAGACGCATCCTCTCTTTTTCAAGCTCAGCGGCAGCGTCTTCTGCACCTTCAACTTCGCCGAGGCTTCCTCAGCCATCATCGTTGCGGTCTCTGTCCTGCTAACCGCCTCGTCCCTCTCACTGTTGGTTTGTGCAAAAGAGTTTTCCAGTTCGGCGGAACGTTTCTTCTCGGCCTGGTTTTTCTTCTGAGCTTTGTTCAGATCGTCGTATGCGATCTTAACCTGAGAATCGTATTTCTCCACCAAGAAATTCATGTTGCCCTCCGCCTGCGAAGTAGCACATCACTCAGAAAGCCAATAAGGGACAAAAGTTAAATGTTCAAGTGTTAATCGAAGAAACATACCATCCTCAAGTTGCGAGCCACGTCGATGTAGGTATCACGGAAGAACAGATGACCCACTAGCGGGAGCTCTTTTGGTCCACTTTTTATCTGACGAGTGAGTTCGGCACATTTCGGACCGTTGTTGACAAGAGACAAGCTGTCGCTGTAAGAGAATTTCACCTTTGCAAAGACCCACTGACAATATACATCATTATTATATCTTCAATTTTCTAACGTGTTCGTTGCAGGTTTTGTTGTAATACCATTAACTTGTCTTAGCTTAGAGCGTGTAGAAATATGTCAACTATCTAACTTAGATTGGTTGTAAACAAGTATGTGTTTTCCTCAAAACTCTACTCAACTAAGGGAGGTGTATGAAATTTGAGATGATGGTATATTTGAAAAAGTATTATTCGATGAGTTTTTTACTAACAATTCGTTGTTATTGAAGTAGTGATTTGAAAATATTCGAAGTAGTAAAATTCAACTAGATGTTTTTGGCGATTTTGAGTGTGTTTTGGTGGGATTTCTTTTATATAAAAAAATCAAATTTCTTAGTTTTAGATGATATTATTGTTATGATCAAATATCTGATGTCTACTTATTTTGTTTGTACCTATGCTCGTTGCAGGTTGTCTGTTGTAACACCATTGACTTCTCTCACCTGAGAGTGTGTAAAATATGTCCACCACCGAACTTAGATTGGTTGGAACCATTTATGTGTTTTTTTGAAAACTCTTCTATGCTAAAAGTTCTTCTCATCATTGACAAGGTTCGTAACTCCTCTCATTTTTTTTTTATCTATTAGTAACTAAACTGAAATGATAAACGTTTTAGTTTACTTACATATCTTGGTGTGTCTTTAACAGATGGAAGAGGATTTCCCACTTTCGTTCAACCCACCCAGTTATGTTCCAACATGTTTGTCAACCCAACTCGAGATCTTTGAGTGGCAAGGATATGGCGGAAGACCTGAACAGAGAGAAATGTTAAGATATATATATTTGCCAACTCCAAGTCTTTAAAAAGAGTTACACTGTTAATGTAAAATAATAAGAGCTACCCTAAGTAGAACACATAGTAACACAGAGATAGTTTTTTCCAAGAAATACGACTAGATTAATCCTTTTAAAAACACATACAAGTTATTTTAAAAGCAATTCTTCAACCAAGCTCAAGACAAACCTTGACTTGTTGACTAGCCTACTCGTTCACAGACCTAAGACAGTCTCTGAACCACTTACGCTTCTAACCCCTAGATGCTTTTGCTTCTCCTTCTCCGGACTTGCAAAACGCCTATTGCTAAAAGCTCTCTGTGTGTTAACCTTAACACACGACCTAAACCTCCTATTTATACTACGGAGGAAACCCTAGGTTACTTGGTCTTCTTAATAGAAACTTTCNNNCTTTCTTTAATGTTTCGGTCGCGCCTTACGCCTCTCTCACGCCACGTGTCTCTTGTCCTAGTTCATGTCGTACTTCATGAACTACTTTTGTTCTACTACAGCTCTGTTTTGTCTCTACATCAACAATTAATTTATGGCTTTCTGCCTCTTTCTGGATCAATAATAAGTGATGAAAACTTATTTGTATCGAAAAAGAGAAGTTTGAAGACTGTTGATAGGAAAGTGTTCGACGATCATGTTATTTTTTTGTGTAGTGGGCAAATCTAATCACGTGCTAAAAAACAAAACAAAAGTATTCACACAATTGAACGAAGGCACTAGATTAGTTAGTTACCTGATATTTTATGTTCTTGTAAAAAAATGTGGGTATCTGAACTTTCTTATAAATAAACTAACTTATTCAGAAATATCATACACTATTAAAAGGGGTTAATAAAGCCTTCTCATCATGTCCACATCACCAAAT
>JABAYD010013390.1:0-14283 GCA_014822095.1 Diplotaxis tenuifolia
ATAAAGATTTACTAACCTTTACAAGTAAAAAAATTATTATTCTGCTTCATAAAAATATACAATACCTGCATTAATAATATAAAAACTATTTTCCACCAAAAAATATGTAATCCAAATGAGTTGAAAATATGTATTCATGTTTGTGTCATTTTCCGTCAAACAATTCTTCTTTCTAAATAAACCAGACATGAATTATTGAACAAGCAAATCTGAATTATATACTCAAACAAATAGTAATCATCATATTATAAAAATTATCGAATTTTTTGGTTTGAAAGTTTTGCTTACGAATCTATATACGTTAACATTAACAAAAAATAAGTCATTTACTATTTATATAACAACAATTATAACCCACAAAATTAAATAAATTGAAAACAAATAATATTTATGGAAAATATGGATGTACAATCAAATGTCCAAAATAAGAAAATTGCTTGACAAAAGTTTATTACTAACACTACTTATCATAATTAAAACAAATAATCATCCATCAAACTTCTAGACATAGAAATCTGGTCTTAACCACAACACATACAAACTGACTTCAAACAATCCTAAATACTCCAAATAATAACACAACATTTCAAATTTGAACTAAAAAAATACATACGAACCCGGCGCGTACAACGGATCACCATTAGTATTTTTATATGACCGAGTTAGATCATGTTCATTAAACCTCGCTCGTATAACTCGTGGTCTCAAATTAAACTGATAGTTAAAGTAATTTATTATATGGATTTGTAAAACATAGTTCATACTCATAGAAAACTAAGATGTACTAATGGTGTTTAAGAGTTAACGGCTCATTTGACACTTCTATATTGATATAATGCATAATAATAATAATTATTGTAATTTTTATTTAAAAATAAATTATATGTTATCAAATGAGGTTTTACCTTTATTTTTAAAATATATTAATATATGTGTAATATCTTAAACATCACTGATAGAGCTAAAGAGCAAATGATCTCAATAATGATCACAATACTGATTCGTATACGTTAATGAATTCAGAGAAATAGATTAAAAGAGGAGCCGCCATTTCCACTTCTCACTCCCACTTTCTTAATTATAATACTAATAATTTTATTCTAATTCCTAATAGATTGTTCCTCTATGATATCAATAATAATTTCCTAAGTGAACTTGAGAAAAGACTGATTAAAATAAGTTGAGAATAATTAAGAATAATCTCACCCCTTCGTTATTCGAATCTTATTTAATCATTTCATTTTTGTTCGTGTAAATCTCACAATATATATAATTCTTCTGGATGCTTATATTTGTCTACTGCAAAATTGACTAAACAAATAATATATTCCAAGTTGAACCAAGAAAATCAAAATATTCTAAGAACAAAGAATATTGGGAAATGACATATTTCATAGAGAATTACCTGATTAATACAATATCCTTTTATTTTAATTGTCGTATTTTAATTTTTTGCATACAAGTTAAGAAAACTTTTAATTTTAGATTTTTTGAAACAAAAACACTATTACCTATACACTTAACAATATTTTAAGCAATAAAAAAACAGAAAATGATTAATTTTGCATTAAAATTATAACATGACACTTATTTCAAAATGATTTGTTCCCTCTATGATGTATAAATTGAAATATAGAGAGTATTTGGTAGATTTCTAAACGGCGTGAACCTAAATAAATCATTATATATATATAACACGTAAATAATAGTAAGTCGTTTTCAAAAACTTTTAAAATCTCTCCTTCTGGAAAATCTCCAAATTGGAAAGCTTCTTTATAGTTTCTGAAGCCAGCAAAAATAATAAAACTGATAGCTGCTATGTTCTTTGCTTATACTTCACGTTATATGATGTAATACTGTGACATTATAAAATAAAATAAAATCCTAGGTCCTCGGAAAATCTGCTGACTTTTTAAAATTGCAACAGTCACCTCTTCCTCTATATAAAACCCTAGCTACTTCACACTTGTTTTCAGTTCTCTCTATCTATCTCTTTCCTCTGTGTTTAGAGTTTGTTATAAAGTAAAAAATATGACGGCTGTTGTGGAGGTTAGAGAATACGACCCGAGTAAGGACTTAGCCACCGTGGAAGACGTTGAACGACGGTGCGAAGTTGGTCCGACCGGAAAACTCTCTCTCTTCACGGATCTCTTAGGTGACCCGATTTGCCGTGTCCGACATTCACCTTCTTACCTCATGCTGGTAATTTTTAGAACCCAAATTCCTATCCAAAAATAAACAAAACCCATTTTATCAAAACAAATTCAAAAAAAAAAATCTGAAGCTTGAATTAAAAGAGAGTTTTGAAGTTATAGGCCATTCCTTAGTAACCATTAGTTAGAGAGAATTCTTTTTTGTTTTAAAGTAATTATGAAGCATAATAAACTAACTCATGAACAATGTTGATCTTTTTCTTATTTTAAAGTTAGAAAGAAAAACAACTCCATTTTTCTAAGTTAAAGTTATTCGAGCAGCTTATTCGTTACTATGAATCAAGTACACAAAAATTAAATCTAACCAAAAGGATTTAGTGTGCTTTGATTTATTATTTAGTATTTTGTTGTTTAATTAATAATGAATAATAAAGATAAATCTTTAGTAAAATTTGAATTTTTTTACAGGTGGCTGAGATTGCTACACAGGATAAGAAAGAGTTAGTTGGAATGATTCGAGGATGTATCAAAACCGTTACATGTGGTAGCAAAACACTCGATGTTACTACCAAACCACTTTACACTAAACTCGCATACGTTTTGGGCCTCCGCGTTTCTCCTACTCACAGGTTCGTTTTTAATTTCATTTAATGCACGTAACTAACGCTAATTAATAATTAAATTATATGTAATTAATGTTAATCACGTCCCGTTTTTAATTACGCAGGAGGCTAGGAATAGGGTTTCAGCTCGTGAAGGAGATAGAGAAATGGTTTAACCAAAACGGTGCAGAATATTCCTACATTGCTACTGAAAATGACAATCACGCTTCCGTTAATCTTTTCACCGGAAAATGTGGTTACACTAAATTTCGTACCCCGTCCATTTTGGTTAACCCGGTTTACGCACACCGGGTCAACATTTCTAATCAGGTTACGGTTCTCAAGCTTGAACCGTCGGATGCTGAAACACTATACCGGCTGAAATTTAGCACAACCGAGTTTTTTCCTCGAGACATCGACTCTGTTCTTAACAACAAACTCTCGCTTGGGACATTCATTGCTGTTCCACGTGACAGCTGTTACGGGTCCGGGTTGGGGTCATGGCCCGGTTCAGCTAAGTTTCTCGAGTACCCACCTGATTCTTGGGCGGTTTTAAGCGTGTGGAACTGTAAAGACTCGTTTAGGTTAGAAGTTCGTGGTGCATCAAGACTACGACGCGTGTTGGCCAAAACAACACGCGTGGTTGATAAAACGCTACCGTTTTTGAAAATCCCGTCTATTCCAGCGATTTTTCAGCCATTTGGACTGCATTTTATGTATGGCATTGGTGGTGAAGGACCATACGTGGAGAAAATGGTGAAAGCGTTGTGCGGCCACGCGCATAACCTGGCGAAAGAAGGAGGATGTGGAGTCGTGGCGGCGGAAGTGGCCGGAGGAGAGCCGGTACGAAGAGGGATACCACATTGGAAGGTGCTATCGTGTGATGAGGACTTGTGGTGTATTAAACGGCTTGGGGAAGATTATAGTGACGGCTCTGTTGGTGACTGGACTAAAGCGCCACCTGGTAATTCTATTTTTGTTGACCCTAGAGAATTTTGATATTTCAAATTAGATTATGTTAGAAAACGAATATCTATCTTTCATGTCAGATTTGATGTCTTTTAACCTTTGGAATGAATGATGTAGTAAGATTCTTTTAAATATTAACTTGTTTAAAAGAGATTCGAAGGTATATTTCTTTTTAGAGAATCGAAGGTAGTATTTTATAAGAAAATCTTGGATGAAATATCCCTTGTTTGAAGGGAATTTGTTTTATTGTTTAAACAGCAATGTTAAATTCAACTAACATTTTAATAAGATTGAAACAAGTAAAGATGAAAAGGAAAAATGAAACAACAATAAAAAATCTCCAACAATTTTAAAAATTTAAAAGCCGTTTCATATTTTCTCCGTACGTCTTAATATTACGATGTCCCATGCATATCATAGGCATAATATTTTAATTTACTTAATTACATGCAGTTCTTTGGTTATTTACCCTAAAATTTCTTTATTTATTCTACTTACTTTTCTAGAAATCGACAAAACGAATTTACTGGTAGTTTGTCGCATTATTTAACAGTTACATTTACATTCTGAATACAATTCAAAGTGTAACAACAATTGTAAATCTCTGTCAAATATTCATCAACTGAGTGACGAAAATGGAGGTGGAGTCAGGGCCGTGCCTGAGATTTAGAGGCCCATAAGCCAAAAAAAAATTGGCCCCATAAGACAAAACATAATTATATAGTATTTAGGATTTGAACCCGAATTGATAGAAATAAGTCTTTTTTAAGACTGTCTGCACCATCTCAGTTACTAGATTACCTACAAATTTGGTTCCAAAATAAACTTTATTCGTGTTGGTCCTCAAGCAAATGCTTGGTTTAGAAGGCGTGAGTTAGAATATCCACTCATGCTAGCTAATATTCAAAAGAGATTTTAGAAAAACATCAATTTAAATAGGGGCTGAGAACGGGCTTGATGCCAGACACGAAGCTCAAGACTAGGACCCATTGCTACTTGGCCCATTTATAAAGATCAAGAACCAGACGTTTTCAGTTCAAAAGGAAACTTCAATAAATTGTGTTACAAAGGCTGTTTAATCTAGTGGGAAACAAAAGAGAAATATTCATTAATGCTGAGATCATCACTAACGCTCCCATTCATTATCCTCAGTGTTCAGAGTAGTTGTAGTGAGCTCAGGAGTGCTGTATCCTGTTGATGAACCATTGACTCGAATCTGTTCAAAAAACAGAACTTGCACAATCACCCGCATCGGCAAACGCTCGTTTTGCACCGCATGTTCACATGCTTCTGCTGATAGTTTTCTACAATCCATTAACCCACACATTCTCTTCTTCTCGCTTTTAGTAACCCCCGGATGTTCCTAAAACATTCCAAAATCAAAATGACTCATTAGAATCAATAACCATTATGAGAAACAAGGATCTGTATCTTGTTTTACCTTTAGAAACATGTCGATGGCGCGGTATAACCCATCATGAGTCTGTCTTGGGAAGGTAGAGACCGTTTCAGCTAGAGAAAAGAAGCTCTGGAGAAGGAGATTAGGGTCTCTTGATTTTTCAGCTAAGTAACCATCAATGAGCTTTGCAACGGAGGCTTTTGAGTGAGTTTTCGTATCACGGTCCATAAACTCCTTGACTAGGCTCTGCACCATATCGATATCAAACATTAAGATATCAGTCACTGCTGTAACTTCAAGCTGCTCACTGATCCGCTTCTTTAACCTATCTTTCACGGTTTCTTCGCATCCAAGAAAGACCGATGCTCGAAGAAGCTTACTCAAGAAACTAGAGGAAACACTTCCTTTCTCATCAGGGAGAAGCTCTATGATTGAATCAATCAAAGGTTTGTCAATAACTCTCACTAAACCTTTGCTGAAACCCGCTATTCTTCTTCTTGCATAAGCATGTAACGCTTCTCCGATGACTTCAACGGGTACTTTCCCTCTCGTCTTGATAGCTTCTATGGCTTGTTTATACAAATCGATATGAAATTCACATAGATCTTCCACCCACCAGTCTTTTGGAACAGCTTTCTCATCAAGTTTCTTCTTCCTGTTGTAAGTGTAAGACCACTCGACTTTCGAGGTGTCTATGGAAGCTGTGTAGGCAATGGAGTCAAGACAACGCTTGACAAGCTTGAGGGTAAACTCATTAGAGTAGTTAGGAGAGAGATCCCTTGTGGTCTGAAAGACAATGGTGGAATCTTTCCAGCTACGGAAGATAGTTGAGTTCAAGAACACATCAATCTTGTAAACAAGATTGCTTTTCTCAAAAGTTTCATTCATCTCCAAGAACTCAGCTGCGCAGCGAGCTGCAAACACGTTGTAAGCGTTTAAGGTCACCGTGATGCTGTAGCAGAACTTGACACAAACCTCAAAAGCAACAGAGCCACCAGGCATCTCTGATATGTCAATCTCATCAACTTGATTCTTCTTCTCTTCATTTCTTGATGTTGCTATGAGTTTCTGGAGATATCCACATTTTGACAATAATGGAAACTGTATAACATGAAAAATATTTTTTTATGTATCTGCTTTTGATTGTTTTTAGTGTTTATAAGCTTATAAGAGTTGTTCAAACCTTATGCAAATAAAACTTGACATTGCCAATGATGACGATGAGCTCTGTTTCTAACTCAGTTGCTACATACCTAAGAGCAAGAAACCATATTCTAAGTATCCACAAGAATGAACTGAGTATCATCAGGATTGTTTTTACATACCTAACATGGTCTCCTTTTGACTGAACTGAGTCAGGCTTGGATCCAAGTTTCATGAACTTCATTTTTCTTCTCTCTTTAAGAACTTGTTGCGCTCAAGAGTTTGAAGATCTTTAGCCCAAAAGAGAAACAAAGCTAAAGAGATCTATGCTCAAACTTTATTCTCCAGAAAGCTTTCTTTAAAGAGTTTTGGAAGAAAAGAACCACTTTAAAAGAAGTATTGTTTATGGAGTTTTCACGTTGGAAACATACATATTAACATATATATATATATATATATATATATAATATAGAATTTGTTTTTTAGAGATTCGCAACAACACACCCACCAACTGAAGGCTCGAACATCCAGACACCACGCTTGTCTCTTTTCCCTTTTCTAAGTGCTTCACACATTCACAGACAGAGAACACACATGAAGCTCCTCTCTTTTGTTGCCCGTTGTGTTAATGTTTTTTTTCTCTTCAATTAAAATAGCCTAAAGATTCTGACCACAAAGGAAAGACAGAAGAAAACGAATCCAAAGGTTGCATCTTTGTACTTTTCATTTATGGTGATGAATGCAAAAGTTTTTTTCTTAGCAGTTCTCTCTGTAGCATCGGAATTTCTTGGTAACGTTTATTCAAAGGACAAAACGAATAAAATCTTTTTGTATGTTTTCTATAAAGATGGTTTAGTGTAAGCCAAACATCAGAGGTCGGAGATCGTTTCTCGATGACTCGATACACAATAGAGATAACGTGCTCGTAAGTTTCCCTATTTTAATAAGGGGTCAAAGAATGCTAATCGAGAACCAACATGCAAGTGTTATTTGACGTATATTAGTGTTAGCTTATTGTTCATAGTGGTGACGTTTTAATAGACTTAACTTTAATATTGCTGCCATATATAGCCATATATAGTTGATACTGCTTCGGTCGTGGAATGTAAGCACATACATTAATGGTTTATCATTGCAATATGTGGAAGCTTAGTATGCATCCTCTTTCCCTCACCCTTTTGTCTTGCATTGCAAAGTTTTGTAGGAGGTGAAATATAATTCCTCCCAAGACCCACCAAATAATAGATTCGGTCCACCTGGGTTCCGGCCCAACAAGGCGATTCTCGCTAATCAGCCACTAAACATGCTTAACTCGGCTAATTCCCACGATTAGGCGAGTTAACGACGTTTAGGCTATGTTCTCTATTCCAGCGGACCGACCAAGGCCCATTGGCGAAAAGCTCTCCGTACGCGCGACCTCGTCGCTAGGTTAAGAGGGAGCGACTATAAAAGGAAGAAAGAGAGGAATGAGAAAGAATCTGAAATTGACTACACACAGACAAGGCGGCTAGAACTAGGGTTTACTCCTTGTACTTTTTCTCCGACTTGTACGGCACGACTAAGCTCCCAGAGCGACGCCGCGTCTCGTTCTCTTATTTCCTCTTTTGTAATGAAACTTTTTCTTAATAAAACGCCTCCTTTTCACCACTTGTAGCATAACGCCTTTGCACGTCCCACTAACGAGTTCCGTCACCTTGAATTACTGATCAGAGACCTAACTCGGTACGAATAAGTTTATAGATCAACAAACATGTGTTGTCTGTCTGAGAAAATAAGCTCCCATATTGGTTAAAGAAATTATTGACATAAATAATATATAGAAAATTATTACCAATCCACTTATTACTAATGGTTAGAGAGATAATTGACCCAAGTTTCAAAATGTGCTGAAGACTTATGGCTCGGTCTACTTGACCCAGCCTCCAACAACCCAACTTATGAACTCCAATCCTCTGACCAATGAAACTTATGTCCCAGTTAAACTACTAATGTGGGAGCCTATATTCTCACATCTTTCCTCAAGATGATGTTTCTTATAACTATTAATCTTGACAATATTCTAGTTTAAGATTCGATTTGGTTTGACCATCGGACCATTTAGGTCCGAACAGTTTAAGATCGATCATTCCTGTTTCAATGGGCCAGATTGATTTCAGTTCAGTTCAGCAAGGTGTATTCAGTCTCTGATATGTTAAGTTTCTCTGATTTCCAAGTTAAAACTAATTGGTGGTAAGTAGATTTATTCAAGTTTCTTATATATTACTCAAGTTCATTATATATTACTCAGTCCCATTCATATTTCAATGTAAGATATTTATCTCCAACAATTTGTTATTTTATGAGGAGTGCTTAGTGTAGGCTAGTCCACAGAATATCTCCAAAATAAATGTTTAAAGTTCTCAAATAAGCATTTAATTATGTGAGTTGTTTGCACTGTTTACGGGTCCTATTAACACGTATCGATCCGCGATTGGTTTGTTTTTTAATTTTTAATTTTTATTTTTTTTAATCCAACAAAAAGAAAATAAGCACCCCCATAAGCACTTCAAGATGCTCTAAGGGCAACATTATCCCTAATGTCCTTGCTAATTTCCTTAGATTATTTTAGTAATATTTCAATGCTTAGGACAAATTAAGGACAATCACAAAAAATACACAATTATTGCTAGGACTTTTAGTGTCTCTTAATTATATGTTTTAATTAACATTAAGTATATGTTTTAATTACTATGAATATCATATATAAGATAAGTTTATAATAAAACATATAACATTAAAATTGAAAACATAACCAAATTACAAAGTTGAAAAAAAGACAAATATTAAAAAAAATTACATAAGGTCGAAAAAAACACAAATTGAAAAATTCAAGAGAGAGTGTGAGAGTTGTTGTTGATGTGTCGAGAGAGAGTGTGATATGTTGTTGTTGGTCTTGTCGAAAGAGAGTGTGCGAGTTGTTGTTGGTGTGTCGAGAGAGAGTGTGATATGTTGTTGTTGGTCTGTCGAGATGCAGTGTGATGTGTTGTTGTTGGTTAAGAGAAGCTGATGTTGTTGGTTTATACACCGAGACAAGAATGTAAGAGAGATGGTTGTTCTGTTTTGTTTTTGATACTGCAACGAAGAGAGAAAGAAAGAGAGAGAATTCTGTTGCTCATTTGAGAATCAAAGGGAAGCCACATATTTTATAAAGTGCAACATACATAATCCCGTGACTGAAACAAGTGTAGAATGGTACAAAACACTACATTTTCCCCTGACACAATCGGAACAAAGCATAGGTTCATAGTATCAACACAAAAACAATTAAACAACTAAACAAGCTTGCAGTACAACCAGTGAGATCAAACCATTTGAATTCCTTGGCCAGAAGACTCGCCAGACAAGCACATGCGTACGATGGCAGTCTCGAAACCAGGAAGCATAGGCTTCATGAAATGGGGATTGCTCGAAGTCACCATCTGCAGACAAATAAAAATCAGTTAAACCATATACATACGACATCAGTTAAACCATATACATACGGCATAATGACTATAACATTAACAATCAGAAGACGATCCATAATGACTAACCACCAAGGTCTTATCTGACGTTATTACAGCCAACAACTACAAGTACTAATTTTTATTAAAAAGGCGATAAAATAAAAGCATCAAATGATCCTAATTCAACGCATCAAATGATCATAAAATATATGTCAAGACGAAGCATGGAATTGTGTGATTTCTTATTGTTTGTATTAACTAATTTACAAAAGTATACACACATGTTATACGGATCATATGTGTATACACACATGTTATACAGATCATATGTGTACATGATCTCATCACAACCCTAAAACTATTTCATTTACAATCACGAAAACAGAGAGGACAATCCGATTAAATCCGATTCGACTCATAATCTCATCAAAACCCTAAATTTTATTTCAAAAAACTCTCACAGAAAACGAACAAAGACAATCCGATTCAAAACCCTAAATCTATCTCTAAATCTATCATCAAAACCCTAAATCTAGCATCTAAATCTCATTACGGATGACGAAAACATACCTCGTTTTGGTTCGAATCGGTGGAGAAGCGACGGATGACGCAGCAAATTGATTTCGAGATGCCGATTAGTCCTTGAAAACACCGGATTAGCTCTTCCCCCTCTTCGTCTACTCCGTCGCCGCAGAGAAAAGAGAAACGAGAGAAGACGAGAAATGTGAATTATGTCTCATTCATTGCTCAACCCTACGACGCAACGACGTGGTTCCGTGCCACGTCGGCAGTAAGGACGAAGCCCAATTGTCTCTTACTAAGGTCCGTTTGTTCGATATTAATTTGTTTTTGATATAAAATTCGACCCAAAAGGCCTAAGGACGAGCTAAAGTCCGTGCGATAATGGTACTCTAAGGGAGTCAGTTCGTCCTAGCTTCTTTTCTTTCTAGCACGAAAACCAAGGAGCTGCTTTCACCTTCATCGTCGGTGCTGCAGATGGGTGGTGTTGCTTGGTCTCAAGTGCCTCTAAGAAGACCGCCGGTGGCTTTGTCGTCATCTCCTTTGAAGTCTACTGCTACTTTGCCGCTCACGGTATCTCCTTCTGCAACGACCCATGTAGTTGGTACATCAGATCTGAGAGATTAGCCTCTCGGGGTCAGGGGCGGTCCTGAAAAACTAGAGGCCCTAAACTAAGAAAATAATGGGGCCCCTCAGCTTCTATTGTAAAATTAAATAATACAAGAAAAAAAGTTAAATTAAAAAATATAAAAAAAAAGTTTAATTCGTGGGGAGAAATAATGAGGACACATATTTTGTTTTCAGTTTTTTGTTTATATCTTTCCGTTAAATGCTCAAAATTTAGTTTTATAATTAAAAAAGAAAAAAAAAATTGGGGGCCCTAAAAATATGGAGACCCTAGATTTAGGTTTCATCTTGCTATGCTCAAGTAAGTCCCTGCTCGGGGTAAAGGTCCTTGTCAGAATCATCTCCTTCCCTCCTCATTGACATCACTTCCCATCCTCCTTGTCTCCGCAAGTGACAATCTCACCGCCGCACTTTCTCACGTCGATGAGACGGAACCATCACCAATACCAGGCTGAGTGCTCTGCTTCCTTGCTTTCTCGCTCTCATCTTTAAGCTCGACTCTCCCTCTGCAAATCCCCTCAGTATTCACAACACATCGTCGCTGTCATCCCGTTAGCTCCCTCTCTCGCCGGCTCTCCCCTTGGATCCAACACAACCTCGTATGAGAAAGGGTATGTCTCCTCTACGTCAAGCACTGTCGAGACTCATCAGGGCTTTTGTGAGTTAAACTCATCGTCGATGGGTGCTCCGTCTCCTTCAGCCCGACGGTCTCCGTAGTCTCCGCTCTATCTCCGCCTGAAACCTAATACGGTGGTCTCCATTATGCACTTGGGCATGGGCCTCTTGTGAAGATATGGGTTTTAGCCCTTTTTTATTTGGCAAGTGTATCCAGCAGCTGAGGTATCTTTTACCATCTGAGCCTGGTCTGTTAAAATGAAAAGTTAATTTTAAACTCAGACGGCTAAGGCTTCAACACCAGAATGCCCACGGCAATTCCCTCTGACTTGATCCATATATACTGCACTAATTAATGTCAAATGCACATATGGAATAAGAGATGAAAAGAGCATCAACTGTCTCACCATCTTATCCTCTGATCTTTGTATTTTCCGGATCTCTCGACATTCACCTAGTTTCCCGGGTTAGCATCATCGGTGTTAAAATTGCTTTCGTCCGTTTGATGGGTTATTTGACTAAAGTTAGCCTCTCGATCGGTATTCATGCCCCTTTCCAAACTCTCATGTTTTGGTTTATCAACGTCGATTCTGACAATTGCAAATTTGTTGACACAAGCATTTCAGAAAAACATGTGAAAAATATATAGAGGTTTCTCTCCAATTGAAATTTTGTTGACACATGTCTCTTCCTATAACATTTTATCTTATATTTAATCATACTGTTTATGTTGATTATCTTACCGTCGAGTATACTTTCAGTTGTTATTATTTTACTGATGTAGAGAAATATTTGGATATATTCTAAATATCATAATTATTTAGTTTATTATTGTTTTAATATTTATTAATTAGTTGGAATTATTTTAATGATTTTTAATAATTTTTAGGTTACTTGGTTTTCATATAAATATGTATCTAATGCATAGAGGTGTATTCAGTTTAGTTTATGATTGATTAAAAAAAAAATTAAAATTTTCTCTTTTGTTCTTTGTTTTCCGTATTGGTGATCTCAACGTATTTAAGAAAACACCGATCTTAGATATTTTTAGGCTAAATAAGATATTTGTGATTATCATAGTTTTTCGAGTATTCTCGAAATAAATAGATCATTATTTTTATTCCTAGAACTTTTTGCTGCATCACTTACCGGTGAGCATGGTTCCGGATGTAATCATTTAGCCTTTCAAATCTTCTAATATATATTTTGTGACAAAAAAGATAAAAAGGGGTCATAAATATGTGTGAGATGCAACTTTGTCTCATGTAGAGATTGTATTTTGTATATTTCTCTTGCGTGATAAGAATATCTAGCCACCACTACCGTGTCTCCTTTATTTCCTCTATTGTACATGGAAGATGTTCTCGAGGAGTTTACCAGTCAAAGTGATGGTCGTATATACACGAGCAACATTTATTAGGACTGTGTGTTGCGGGAAGTGTATAAATGGAAAATATACCTTTCACTGCAACATTACATATAATATGAGCGAGATAATTAGAAAGGATCAGAGCACAGTCTCTTTGATATATTGAGAGAAATGATTCTTTTAAAATCGTATAAAGTCTATTATGCCTTTATATAATTTATAATTACTGATATCACTCAAATTATCCTAAGGAGTAAATTATTCTCTCAAATAAGAGGTTCAGTTGTAGTACTTAGGGATCGAATCCACAGGGAGCTAGGGAACACAAAAGATGCAATCCTTAGTGATTATGCTAGGTTGATTAGGTTTAAAAGTAAATAGCAGTTTGTGAGCAATGGTAAGTTGCTCAAGGAAGGTGGTTTAGGTTTTAAGCAATAAGAGAAAGTAGTTAGATTCAAGGTTGTTATTCAGAAAATCAGGATTATAATGCTATATATATCTTAATAAGTTGCATGCATGATATTAAAGAACTTCAACTCTTAGATAAGTTTATTAGCTATCGCTATATAGACTCGTACATTGATATGACTGCCGGCAATATCGATCGATGTTTTGACAGCGATATCGAACGATATGGGTCCCCGTCGATCGATTACTCTATAGGAATATCGATCGATATAGCTTTAGATCGAAATTAATATATGTCCACCAAGATCATAGACTGGCTCTCGCTTATCCCTAGAGGATCTCAACTTATACAAAATGATTTCAGGATAATGATTAACAAGTTAAATCATTCCAGGATCATACTCTAGTTAGCTACTCTAGAGTAAGCATTAGGGTTCATCAGGATAATGAATATCACAACTCAACAATCCATAGTTGGGGCTAATCCCTCATAACTATTTGAACCCTAAATCTAACAAGTGAATCTACTCAGACATAGCTAAGTGATTCATAGCATCAAGGTAATAATAGAAATTCATAAGATTAGAAGTGAGAACGTTTTAGTTCAGTTAGATAACAAATCTCTTTGTATCTTTCTTCTAGATCTAGAATTCTATAACCTTTGATGAATTTAGAATAAGATGAAAAGAATACTTTTAATAAATGAAAGGTGAAAGCAATAGTAACACAAAAGGAATATGAAAGCACACTTTGCCAAAACACATAGGCATAACTATAAATATGAGTTCAATTAGGTTAAAACTCGTTAGGCGCAATCTTGTAATATTGAGAGAACTTGGGCTTAATGTCGACTGAGTCCAACTATTCTTCACGCTTGATATCGATCGATGGTACTAGGCGTACATCGATCGATTGAGTATCTTGATTCGTCATCTTCTATGGAAGCGTCGTCGATCGATTACACAAGATGTGTATCGATCGATATGTATCTCTG
>JABAYD010013391.1:0-17469 GCA_014822095.1 Diplotaxis tenuifolia
CATCTCCATCCAGATGGTCCAAATTGGTCCATCCAGATGAACTTTAAAATTAAGCCTAAAATTTCAAAGTCGTCCAGATGATCCATCTAGATGAATTGTACTTTTAGTATCTAAACAAACAAAACTCTCATTTCCATCGAGATGGCTCATCTGGATTGTGAAACAAACATGCCCTATTTTCTCTGAACCTCAAAAACAAAAAAAGAAAAAAACTGTTTTGCCCAAAAAAAAAGAAAAAACTGTAAAATTAAATTTCGAATATCTCTCCCGGCGAGAAGATTCAAACGTCCCTCTCCGTTGCTCGCCCTGAATCTGAGTATTCTGCATTTGGACGAGTTGCAGCGCCTCTACTCTCAATTAGCTTCTCATTGCGTCTCAGGTTCGTATCGTGACCTTCATCTCTGTTACAAAGGCGGAGATGGCTTCTTAGGGTTTTTGATTCGGATCTTCGTAATTGATTTGGTAGACATTGTGGGTATTTTGTTAAGCAAGGAAGGAAACTTCATCATTGTTATTGTTTAACAATTATTAGCCCTCAAATAGGGGTGCTAGTCTTATCTTTTACATTGAATGGTGGAGTTTTGATCATGGCTATTATAGCTCTTGCTGAAATTTATGGATATTAGGGTTTGGTTCATATTCTTGACAAGCTTCCTTTGTTGCTTGCTTACTGGTTCCTTTTGGTTTAGGGTGTTCTCACTAGTACAATTATGTGAGCTGCTGCGTAATCTGTGAGTTGATACCAACAGTAATTTGGAACAGGACGCCAATATGAGTGGTGTGTATGCTCCCTCCGATGGAGCTAGTTTTCTCAGTTTCGACTGGTCAGAAAGCATGGAGAATAGTAAGAAAGGTAGTGTTGTCTAGTCATCTGCTTGAAAAGAAGTTTTATGAAACGTTTATCTCTCAAAACTTGAGTATTACAGGATTATCGAAAGAATAACAGCACATGGAATTTTTTTTATAGAATAGTCTTGAATGAGTCGGTTTCTCTTGCTTGTTAGGGTTTGTCATCATGTTCCAACTGGGTCATTGCAGAATTGGGCAAATAAGCTTATTTTAGTTGTAGGTGGAAACATATATAGACGATGGCTTCTGTTCTCACCCATATTTTTTGCTCTCAGGTCATCAGAGTTTGGTGGAATGGTTAAATCAGACACTTCCATATTTGAATTTACCATTGGAAGCGTCAGAGGACGAACTGAGAGTATGCTTGAAGGATGGAACTGTCTTATGTAGCCTTCTGAACCAGCTTAGTCCTGGTTCCATGAGAATGGTACTTATGACTTTTTGATTTTCTCGACTGTTCGGCTTATAAATTTTGTCTTTTACTTTTTTTTTTTTTGTGTTTCTTTTTGTTCTTCTCTTTGTCATTTGCTGCTAGACTCATTCTCTTTGTCTATTATACAGGGAGGCAGCTTTGAGCCTGCAAATGTAAAAATTGAGCGGTTTCTGTCTGCTATGGATGAAATGGCCCTGCCCCGGTTCGAGGTTTCAGACATTGAACAGGTTTGTTATGTTTTTATGAATATAAAATTTCGTTTCTGTGGGAAAAGTTGATTTCTGAATTATGCAAACTCTGTTTTGGTTAATACAAAATTTTATCATCACATAAAGTGATTTGTGGGTATCCCACCTTGGCTTTTATAAATTGAACCAATTCAGTGTAAGTAATTTATGCTAAAACAAGCCTCGTTTTTGACATCTTCTGGCTGCGACACTGTTCTAATCATGGCCATTGTCTGTCTGATTTGCTATTTTGATGTTAAGATTGCATGCTTTTTTCTCCCATATCTTTTCTTCTCTCTGCCCGTTCTCGTGTTGCTTTATTGATTTATGACTCCTAATAAAAAGTAAAAAAAAAAACAGGGGGATATGGTGCCAGTTTTACAGTCCCTTAAGGCGCTTAAAGCAAGCTTTTCCGATGGTGGTCATGATAAAAACTCACTATGTGCGAAGAGGAGATGGAGCTTGCCAGAAGACCACTCAGAATCAAGAGGGGATGACCGCAACTTTACTGATGGATTCCAGTCAAAGGAAGAATCTGAAATTGATATTTCTGATGCCAAAATTTCGGAATTACTGAAATCAAACAGTTTACTGGTAAATTATTCTAACATAGTCTTGGTAGACCATGTGTCCAACCGTTTAGCTTTTACGTCTGAATCTGATTCAAGTGGTATTTCCTTTGTCTTGTTAGAATGCTCCTACCCGGTCACTGTTTGACATGCTCGAACAGCTTCTAGATGAGAGTGTGAAGAAGATGAATGGACATGTGTCTCATGTAAGACAAAGATTGAGCTACAAAACCCACCGTTTTCTTGATTCTTGTTTGCTTATTCGCTTAAAATTTTCAATCCTTAGTTCCTGAAACATTTGATTTTCTTATGCTCCACATGCTTCTTCCTTTTTTTTTTCCGCTGTGTTGTTCAGGCTATGGCATCACTCTTGAGCGCACTTGTGCAAGTGATAGAACAGAGAATCTCAAATCAAGCTGATAACTTAAAGAATGTAAGCTTACCTTAATGCTTTTCTTCTTCGATTTTCCCCGTGATGTACATATTATCCTTCTCACCATGTACTGAAACATGCTTATGAAACGGGTGCAGCAAAACATACTCTTTAGGGTACGTGAAGAAAAATACAGGTCAAGAATTAAAGTCTTAGAAACCTTAGCAGCTGGGACAACTCAGGAAAACGAGGTATTATTGTCTCTAGTTTCAGGTTTTCTATTCACATTAGTTTTATTTCGCTTATTGATTGGTCTTTCTGTTTTATTTTTCTTCCTTTGTTGTAGATTGTTACGAACTGTATGGAGCATATAAAGGTATGTTATTGATTCCATAAGTATCATCTCGTTAATACACGTTTAACTTTTAGTTTAGCTTTTTGAATCTTGAAAAGTTGGTTGACGTTAGGCCCACAATTGTTAGCATAGTAGTACTTGTGGAAAGTAACATTTAAACTAAACCTAGATAGTGAAGCAGTCGGAGAGATCATATCATAAAACCATGATGTATGCGCCTGCCTTCTTAATAACGTGACTACATACAACATTTTTTTTCATTTAGCACTTGTATTTGATTTCTTTAGCACGAGTTTTTTGAATAATGGTTCTTGATTGCGCTTTTAGCTTGAGAAAACCAGAATTGAAGAAAGAGAAAGGGCAGAAGAAAACGATGTGGTGCATCTAAAAAGAGAAAAAGAGCGCACTGATGCTGAGATTCGCAAGCTGAAGCAAGAACTCAAGGTGGTGAAAGAGTCGCATGAAAACCAGTGTATGGAGTTAGAAGTAAAAGCACAAAATGCTAAAGATGAGTTGGAGAAGAAACTTAAGGATGCAGAGTTACAAGTTGCCGATTCTACTAGAAAGGTCAAAGAACTCGAGAACCTGTGCCAATCTAAATCTCAAAAATGGAAGAAGAAAGAGTGTACCTACCAGAGCTTCATAAACAACCAGTATGGGGCTTTGCAGGTTTGAATTAAAATTATTGTATTCTAAACGTTAAGCACCTTTGGTAGTTTCTTTAAACAACATAATTTTGTGAGTTATGCAGGATCTGAATGCAACTTCGGTGTCTATAAAGCATGAAGTCTTAAGGACGCAGAAGAAATACTTTGAAGATCTAAATTACTATGGTAATATTCATTTCTGTCGCCGCATAATTTTTCTACTCTAGAGAGTACATGGGTTGATATTTATAATCTGTTTTCCCAGGTTTAAAGCTCAAAGGAGTGGCTGATGCAGCGAAAAATTACCATGTCGTCCTTGAAGAAAACCGGAGACTGTACAATGAAGTGCAAGAGTTGAAAGGTAAACAATTTGATTCAGTTTTCTTTGTTTTCATTCAACCATTCAAAATATGACTTATGTCCTTTCTCTTGCTTTTTCAGGAAATATCAGAGTCTATTGCCGTATTCGACCATTCCTTCCAGGGCAAAACAGTAGACAAACTTCCATAGAGTACATTGGTGAGAATGGTGAATTGGTTGTTGCCAATCCGTACAAGCAAGGAAAAGATACACATCGGTTATTTAAGTTCAATAAGGTTTTTGGTCAAGCAGCTACACAAGGTTTTGATCTCTTTCCCTCTCATGTATCTAGGTTAGCTAGTTAATAACTTTATGTATATAGAGATATCTCATGAATCTGTTTATTAATAAAATGCAGAGGAGGTTTTCCTAGATACTCGACCATTAATTCGATCCATTCTTGATGGCTACAATGTATGTATATTTGCGTATGGTCAAACAGGCTCTGGAAAAACTTATACAATGGTGAGTGACATGATTGATTTTCCTTCTTTTATGTTTTAACCAAACATTATTAGTGTCTAATGGAATTTTCTTAACACAGAGCGGGCCAAGCATCACTTCAAAAGAAGACTGGGGTGTCAACTATAGAGCTCTTAACGACTTGTTCCACTTGACTCAGATTAGACAACCCGCTGTTGTGTATGAAGTCGGCGTTCAAATGGTTGAAATATATAATGAGCAAGTTCGTGACATACTTTCGGATAATGGTTCCAGTCGAAGATATCCTTCTAAACTCATATAGTTGCTAAATGTTTCTTGAAAATTGTTCATTCATGTATGCATATGTTGCGTCAGAAAGAAAAATTCCTTAACTTGCATACGTTAGGGATTTGGAATACTGCCTTACCAAATGGGCTAGCTGTCCCAGATGCAAGCATGCATTCTGTTAGATCAACTGAAGATGTCGTTGAGCTGATGAATATTGGGCTCATGAACAGAACCGTTGGTGCCACAGCTCTCAATGAAAGGAGTAGTAGATCACACTGGTTTGTAATCTTTCTCCTGAACTTGTTTTATCTTCCGTTATTATTTCAGTCAGTAATGCTTAAAGCAAAAGTTATGTTGCCCATTCTTTGCAGCGTTCTTTCTGTTCACGTACGTGGTGTTGACGTGGAAACAGACTCTGTGTTGCGTGGTAGTTTGAACTTAGTTGATCTTGCTGGAAGTGAGAGGGTTGATCGCTCTGAGGCAACTGGAGAGAGGCTCAAGGAGGCCCAACATATAAATAAGTCCCTGTCAGCCCTGGGAGATGTCATATTTGCTTTAGCGCATAAGAATCCGCACGTGCCGTACAGAAACAGCAAGCTGACGCAAGTCCTTCAAAGTTCTTTGGGTACTTTCTTAACCCCCGAGATTTTTGCTACACGTATTGCATGTTATATCCGCTAGCTTTATGTGGTTGATTCCCTTAACTCTTTGTCTTAACCGTTTTGTTTTGTAGGAGGACAAGCCAAGACTCTTATGTTTGTTCAAGTCAACCCTGATGGAGATTCTTACGCTGAGACCGTTAGCACTTTGAAGTTCGCTGAAAGAGTCTCTGGTGTCGAATTAGGTGCAGCTAAAAGTAATAAAGAGGGACGAGATGTTAGACAACTCATGGAGCAGGTGCTTACTTTCTTTCTTCTCTCTTAAGATTCATTCTTGTCCATTAAAAGTGAAGAGAACAAATGTATATGTATCATGATATAACAGGTATCAAACTTGAAGGATGTAATTGCAAAGAAAGATGAAGAGCTTCAAAACTTCCAGAAGACAACAGGTAACAATGCAACTGTGCCAAAACGTGGTTTAAGCAAAGTAAGATTGTTGGGACCTTCATCACCTAGAAGACATTCTATAGGAGCTTCACCAAATGCTCGACAAGGAAAGGCCTCTGGTTTGATTGGAAGAACAGCCTCAGATGTTGATAACCGCTCAGAATATAGTAGCAAGCATTCCGATTCTGGCTCACAGCATTCCTCAGACGAACTTAAAAATCGAAATGATCTTCACCAACCATCTAAGTTTGCTGGTAGGGGGAAAGACATTGACCTTGAAGACGAGTTTGAACTCATAGGCCTTGCTGCAGGTGCAGACTCTGAGGAAAGATTGAGTGATATCTCTGATAGTTGTCTTTCCATGGGAACAGAAACTGATGGTTCCGTAAGCAGTGTTGTAGAGTTGACTCTTTTCCCTGAAACTGAGAAGCCACCTGAAGCACACTTGGCCCCTGAGAAACTGGAGAAATCAGTCAAAATTGGTAAAACCGAGGCAAAAGAAAGGTTAGTATCCATCTACTAGCACACTTTAATTGGAGAATGCATATTCTTATGTCTGTTTTTGATTTGGTGTTTCAAAAGCAGAAGTAACATTCCATCGAAGATTCCTAAGCAGACCTTGAAACCACCAGGCCAGACCAGACCTTCTCGTCTGTCAGTTGCAGCTAGCTCCTCCTCTAAGACCTTAACAAGTAATGTCACTATACGTCAGCTCTTTCACTTGTGTCCTAAAAAAACAAATCTGTTTGCATAATTACATTCAAGTCAGGCTCTAATCACAGCGAACTTAGATTACTGTGAAAGATCATATGAAGTAGAGGCTTTGCTTATATCGCATAGGATCTCTAGTTTCAATTTTCTCACGGGATATGTAATCTTCTTGACTTGCCCAGGTGCTAGAAGACCGACAATGAGCACTTCATCATCAGCAAAACCACTCAACAGAAGGCGGTGAAGACTTGAGATTCACACATACGGCTGACAGAAGATTTGTGATAAGATTTAATCTGATGGTGTTTGGTAGCTATTTGTGTAACTAGGTAAGCATATGATGTCCTCTTGTTCTTCTATGTAAACCTAATTAACAAACATCGTACCTAAGTGTACTTTTGTCTTAGTGGTAACATAACCTGTCTTCGTAAGCTTTGAGGTTTTCTATATGATTTTGATGTGTTACATCGATAGAATTTAGCCAAATTGCGCAGCTGGTGTCTGGATGAGCTGTTGGAGTTTTTGAAGTGATAAGAACCATCATCTTCTAATAAGCGAAGATCAAAATAAGCCTGCGTTGGACTGGCCTTTCTCGCATGATCGGTTTGCTCTCTTCTATTCGCAAGAATCTCTATACTTATCTCCATGTTTGACCTTAGCTGTTACAAAATCCGAGCCCAAAAGCTCATTTCCGATGCAAGTGGCCTATACCTTGGTTCTATAATTACGATCCATCACGTGGCGACAACACAATATCTTTGGAAGTTTACAGATACGGTCTTATTGTTCTGTGTTGTTGGTCAGTTAATAGGAAGAAAATGATAAAATATGACGAGGGGAAAAAACTGACTAATTTTGTGTTCGACAAAATTTTGTCATTTTTGAAAATTTCTCACTATTTATAAAACTAGACGAAACCATGAAAACTGTGAAGTTGGCTCTTTTGTTGCTGAAGCAAAACATAGACTTGATTTGAAAGATTCAATCTTACAATCAAGAAGGCATATATTAATGCAGAGGAAAGTTTTAGGACATTACTAATTAGTAATATTAAAAGTATCGAATGTCAAAACTTTTTTGAGATAGTTTAGAATACAAGTCCGTTTTCTTATTAGTTATACAAAAGATAGCACTTCAGACGTCACACAAATTCGTGGAATACAAATATGATTTTTTTTTAAAGAATACAAATAAATCTACATTATAATAAGAAATTTTACTCTATCCTTATGCTGCAGTCTATCTCAACGCATGTGGATAATCATTTATCTATTAGACATCTTCGATCTATTACCATTTATCTATTAGAACCGGCTTTAATCGATAATCCACCTCGACTAATATGTTTTTTAACACACAAGAAACATCAAAGATCAAATTAATTTTAAAATATTACAAAATATTTATAACAAACCTTTATCCAAAATACACCGACAAAATAAAAAAAAACACAAAATATTCTACTATGCTAAAACAACAATTATCATAAACAACAAGAGTTTTAATACCCACACTTCATCATCAAACCTCAATCATTTAAAAATACATATAAAAATCAAATACCACAACATAAGCCAGCATCACCTACAGATTTTTATATCGAGCAACAACCACCCCGCGCATTTTCTTGGGGGCTACGTCTCTAGTAAAGCTTGATAATAAGGACTAGATCATAGACCCACAAGTGCTAAGACCGAAGTTGCCATGGCTGTAATAAAAATTCTCCCATACATTTTTCTCCCTGCAACACAAAAAAACACGAACATATGTCTTAATGTTTAATTGCGTATTCTATTTTCTTCCCTGGCAGTTACATTTTATTATGAGATAATAAAAATATTCATTTTAGCAAAAAATATTATTTTGGGGTTTCAAGGTAGCAAAAAAATATATTCAGTTTTAAAAGACGAAAAAAAAACTGAGGTCTTGCATCTAAAGTACAAACCCACGATTTTGATAGTATCATAGTAACCGAAAAAAGATAGTATTATAGTATGCTCACCTTTCACAGCATGAACAGAGAATGAGCCGCTGGGTGACTGAGCTGTTGGCAAACCGCTTGTGTCATACTTCAAAAAACATTTAGGAATAAAGTACTGAGCTATACGAGCATTGCTGCAACAGTTTGAAACTCCTTGGACTGCAAGTCTCAAGCAGACACTGCAATTTGCTGGATCAAGATCAGGACTACACTGAACAATTGTGTCTAATGTATACGATCCATCATATCCGTTCACTTTGTTTCTGTCCCTGACGTAATACGGTGTCAAAGAAGACAAAGAAGACTGAGATGACGTTGCGAGGATAATAAGCTGCTCGACCTTGTCTGATAGAGTTCGTTGAAAAGGATTGAACAAGGAATCAGGAAAAGAGGAGACAGAGAATCTAGAGGCCCAAGGCTCACTTTCGACGAGACTGAAGAAGGAAACACTGGAGTATCGAACCATACACTCCTCGTAGTATACTATAGCATTTTTTATATTAGTGCAGTTGTTTTTAGTGATTTCTAGGGTTGCTGTCTTCACACAGTTCGAACAAGATGTTTTGGTGATGTCTCCACGACATAGGAACATGCCATGAATTATGTCTGGGCTAAGACCGACCGTGGCTTTATAATAGGTTCCGAGAGAGGAACGGTCGAGGAGAGAGGATAGGAGGGTTTCACGGTTTGATTTGTATTGGCTGGTTTGTGTGAAGTTTTCGGATAATTTGTCGCAGAAAGTGTGCATGTGTTGAGGTTGAGACATGATTTGGTGAGATAATAAGACAAAGAAGTAAAGCAGAAAAGCAGGGAATCTGATGAAAGTTGCCATTTTCTTGTTCTTTCTTGTGATGAAGGTAACTTAAAAGAGAGGAGAAAGCTAGCAATATATATAGAGAAATTTTTTTTTTTAGTTTTGCTAATAAAATAAATAATGTCCTATACTTTTTAACATTTGCACCAAAAAATAAAATAATTTCCTATATCAATTCAGAGGGTGAACATATATAATAATTAGTTTATCAGGTGAATAGTCAGATCAGATGGTTTCATCAATAAGAGTTGAATCCAAATTTCTGAACATAGAACATCATCTTTGTTTACTTGTTCTTTAAACCATTTATTAAATTTCTGAACATAGAACATCATCTTTTTTTTACTTGTTCTTTAGACCATTTAAAAAAAAACTAAGACGAAAACATAAAGTTGACAAAATATTTAACTTGGTTAGCGTGTAAATTGAATCATGGACTTGTTCTAAACGATTTTGGAAGACACGATCTGACGATTTGTTTTATCATTGCCATTGAATTAAAAGCACTTCAGAAAGTTGTCTGTTAAATCTAGCTAGAAAGTAGACTCAAAAGATTTTGTTGTTTTGTTTTAGTTGGATGAGGATAAACCTATAGATAGCTTTACTATCTCTACATCTATATTATTGCGCATATATGCTGAATTTTCCATGAAAGTATCGTTCTCGTTTGCCGTTTCATATTTCTGGTTAGTGATAAGAGAATGAATATATATCTAGTTTGCAATAGTCATGTAATTTCATATGATTTTACTAGTTTCAGTAATTTTATAATTCGAGCAACATTGAATATAACATGAGTTAGTACTATTTTTGGACTCTTTCCCTTTACATCCTTTCTTATTAAGCAAATGAAGTTAAGTGGTTGTAAGCCAAAAAGAATTCTGAGTGAAGCTTTTCATTTGGCTATCACCTGTTTTTGAAGAATTAAACTTGAACACGTCAATTAGTTTCACAGTTAAGGGCCCTTTTTAATTAAGAATATATATGAGTTAATTTTTAATAAACTTACATATATGGCTCATTTTCAGTAATAAGAAATATAAAAGGGTATAAAATCTAAAACAGTGTTGGTGAAAATACTTGCAACGTACGCAAATATATGGCGCTCAAACTGAGGGAAACGTTTAGTTTGGGTCTTATTTCGGAACTTTTTTTTTCATCTGCTAAAGGACTGTGTGGTGGTGGTGGTGGAGCAATCCAAAAGTAGTTCAATGTTTGAGAAAAAATCAACAAGTAATGAAAGTAACAAACTCAAGATCATTGGATCATTACCTAGAAGAAGAAACGTCACTCATTGACCAGAGGAAGAGTTTTAAATATTTCCCGCGATTTACAGAATTAATATAGTGATTAGATTTTGACTCAAAGCACGGGATAGTGGAAACACGTTGGCCTAGTAATCAAGGTTTAAAGGCTTCTACATCTAGGTCTGGGGTTCGAATCCCAGACAATGCAATTTCTAGGTTTCAATTCATAGAAAAGACGAATTATGCTTCAAATTGGAGGAAAGACTTACAAAGGATCTTCAGCGTAGCGCAAAGAAAGTACCATCAGGAATGGATCTTATAAGGCGGTTCTGGGTGATGGAGTCAGACGTGGATCATAATAAAGCATGTAGAATATTGGACTATGATATCATGTAATAAATAAAAAAAAATAATACATCAAAATCATAAACGGTCGGACCGTGACTCGCTCTTTTAACCGGTTACGGGTTGTGTTAAAAATCAGATTTGAGTTAAACCGGTAATTCCGGTAATATACGTTAAAACCGATGACTCGGTTCGATATTAAAACCTGGTTTTGTCAAATTTAAATTACAAAAATAATTGCAAATTTTGTAAAGATATTATATAAATTCATATTGGATTTTTGATATCTATCTAAATAAATTAGTCTTTTTATATCATTTTTGAAGTTGTAATTTTATTTCCACGTCATTTTTTTAAGATTTTTAACAAAGATATAAGGTTTTATAAGAATAATTTATAGTTATATGTTATATATATAGTTATTTAATTTAAAAGTAAACAGTCCGTTTGTAATCTTAATTTGTGCAATAAAAGGTTTAAGTGTCAAATATTGGAATGTATTTTATTTCCTGAAATAGAAAACATATTTGTTTATTATTATTATTTTTAAAATTAAAATTTTGAAATTGAAAATTTGCTTCCTAATTTATTTATTTTCTTTTCTAGATGTCAAAATAAAATGAAAATTTTAACTATTTTTTCTTAGCTTTTAAGATATTTTTTAAATTTTGTTTGAAAATCATTAGTAGTTTTATTAAAATTAAAAAAGTTGGAATATTGAAAGGGTCATGATTTTAAAAGGTTGTGCATTTAAATGGACAAAAAAAATAATTGGGGTATTAAACTGGGTAGCAAAAAAAAAATTAGGTATTAAAAAGCTTAATGAAATTAAGCTCGGGTATTTTTATGGAACTTTCCCATTAATTTCTATTCCAAATAAGCAAAACCAATTTCTATGTTAGGTTAATGTATATTGGCATACATTATTTAAATTTATATGTAATATATTATTTTTAGATTTTAAGAAATTTAAAGAATATAAAAATTTAAAATTAAAAAAATAATTTAAATGTATTATTCGAATCGAGCCCACAAAAATTCAAACTAAAATTTATAAATACCTTAATGAGACAAATATCTTTAACTCTGAATATTTAAAACCAAAGTAGATCCGTGCTATGCACATAGAATTTTTTGTTTGGATTTATCTTGTTTTGTTTTGATAAAATTCTTGTGTTTTGTTTTTTTTATCAAAACTAAATATCATTTTAGTCATATTTTATAGAACGGATACCTAAAATAAGGTGTGAAAAAAACAAAAATTAGACTTGTTACATTGAAAAAAATAGTTAGAAAGGTAAACCAATTATTATGAGTTTTATGTTTCAAAAAGAGATACATGTTTGAAAGTTACTTTGATAGAAAATAATTTGTAAATACCAAAACATAATAATATAATTACTACATTTGATCCATCAGTTTATTTGTATTTGATTTGTGAATTAGTCTTCTTTAATTTATTTTAATATAATAAAATAAAGAAAAACTAAAATAAAATATAAAATAATAAATTTTTATTGAAATGATTCTTTCAAAGATTTTGACTAAATATAAGAGAAAACACATTTTGGGATTTTTTGTTATTCTTTTCCATTGCTTTTTCTACAGTCATTACTAATCTGTATAAAAGACTCATAATTACAGGTTTGTAAAATAGTCGAATATTTTCTGTTCTAAGAAATGTATTTCTAAAATAGGTAAACCTTAATAGATCAGTTTGTAAATACTTGATATGTATATAGAAGATTCATATTAGTAGATATACATATCATTACCTAAATTGTTGACAGAACTCTAGATTTTGATCCCCGCTTTTAAAGTGTGAGATTGTTTTATTTGTAAATTCTGATTAGAAATTAAATTTATAAATGTTAGTTTTATTACATTCATGAATGTGCTACCTAACTAATTGCATTTCTGTGACATTTGTTTTTTGTTTTTTATAATCTAAACTTGTAAATTATGTAAAAATGAAATTCTGAATGGAGAATTATATTATAAAAATTATTAACGAATTACTGCTATTAGTTTTATAGGCATAATTTTCGAAATCCCAACTGTAAAAAAGTAATAGACAACTATAATTATTATTTATTATTTTACTACATTATGATATTATTATTAAATATGTTAATTTAATATTATCGATTTAAATGTATTTTAATATTATGGTATAATACTATAATCAGTAAAATCTGAAGTTGATAATTGTGTTGTTTAATGGGTTTACTAAATGTAAGCACATAGTTTCTTTAATTAAAAATTGTGATGTTTTATTACAATTAGAATGATTGTGACCTAAGCCCAATAGACAAAAGCAACAAATGTATATTTCTCTGCTACGAAGTGTCTTTGACATAAGTTATTTTTGAGATCACCCCCTATGTCAATTTAGAGGTTCACCCAACCAATAGAATTGTGTTATTTTAAATTTGATATCTTTTAAAACAAGAAACAAAATCTTGTTAAATTATATTATGTTTTAAAAATAAAAATCTCTAATCCTAAACTCTTAACCCTTGGATAAATCATAAACCCTTTGGATAAATATTTTAACACTAAAAATATTTTAACATTGAAATACTAACCCTAAACCCTAATACTAAACCCTAAACCCTTGGGTAAACCCTAATCCTAAACCCTAAACTCTAAACCTTTGGATAAACCATAAATCTTAAACCCTAAACCTTTGGGTAAACAATGAATCCTAGGGTTAATGATTTATTTCAAGGTTTTAGAGTTTAATGTTTAAAATTTATCCAAAGATTTAGAATTAGGGTCTAGGGTTTAGTATTTTGATTTTTGCAATTATTATTATTATTTATTTTTATCTTTTTATTTTAAAAATATAAAATAATATAGCAATATTTTATTTTCATTTTTAAAAGATATCAAATAAGAAATAACACAATTTTATTGGTTCACCTAGGAAGTGAACCCAAGAATAAGTCCTTTGACAAGACGAAACAACTATCTTTTAGTCTCTCTCTCTTTTAGCTCCGATAAATTCAAAAAGAAAACACAGATAAGGGTTCACCTCCTCCAGATTGAAACATGTTAGTTCTATTTTATTTGTTTCTTCTTGAAAAACCACGGGTTGGATGATCTGATTCATGTAATTGAAGCCACATGGAGAGATCTAAGACGGTCTACGATGGGGGTGTTGAATAAAAGAGTTAATAGTTGAATCATTACAACAAGGATGTTAAAAATGAAATTTGATGATTTAATTGGTGTTGAAAAAATTCAATTAATTGATAAAAAAAGTAGAGTTCATCGATGATACATGTCACTTTTTAAAGTTTTTTGATATTTTGTTATCTTATTAGTTATTTAAAACTAATACTCTTATTATATATGAAATCATTTATTTTATTTTCTATACAAAAATTTACTATTTTAAATTCTCTATAAATAAAGATTATGTTTATTTAATTTAGATATAAAAATAATAATTATTAATTAGCAAAATAGAGTGTTGATTTTATTCAACAAAACTATTGTAACGTGTAAAAATTGAATATGTGTAGAATAATGAGGTGAAAAAAAAATAATATGACATGAAATGTTAAAAAAATGAAGTGAAGGGTGTTGAAGGTTGAAACCATTCTACTTAGTCTAATTGAAAATTTTCTTTTGGTATCAGATTTGCATGTGGTTCCGATAACTTTCGATGATCTATAACATGATGAGATTCTGCTTGTTTTTCTATCGTGTTGACATGATTCGATTAGCTTATCAACCATTAATACTTTTTTTTTTCTTAGCTTTCTTTTGTATGTCTCTTTAACTCGTTTATTACTTGATCCAGACCTCTAACTCTTATTCCCAGACAATAATCGTTGAGTTTATTAATATTTTCTAATTTAAAATCATATTAAAACGCAGACCATTCAACTACTCATCACAACGTCTTTTTATATATACACGACTTACTAAGGGGTATTTTTTCAGTCATATAATATTTGAGTATCTAATTCAATTTTTGTTTCTGTAAGATGTGTTGTGTTATTACTTCTTACAGATGCGTTTCAGGTTGTTTACATATGAGAACAAATATTCTTCTCATCGCTGAAGTTACAAAAAGATTGTGCAAACCAAAACTAAGTATTAGTTAATCCAAAATATATTAGTGTATAATAGTTTTCAATTTTTTTAAGTACATAATAAACCAACCAACCTTCTGATGATTGGTTATCATCATTTTCCAAAACACGTGAAGAAAGTAGAAGCTATAGTCCCGTTGTTGTAGAAGTTGTTCTCTTTATATTTTGCCATATTTTCTCTAACAACGGCATAAATTTGGTATACCTTTTACTTGTTGCCCTCTATTGCTTAGAAGACTGATGTCGGTTGCTATAACAGAAAATATATTAAATGCCAAACTGAAAATGTAAGATCTGGTGAAAAGTATACAAATTAAGCCACCAAACAATATCTTACTCATTATGGGATTATTTACTAGACAAGTTGTCTTTACACTCTTCAGCAAAATGGAGTTACTGAGAGAAAGAACATATACTTAACAGAGATAGCAAAATTAATGATGCTTCATACCAATGTTCCAAAAAGATTTTGGAGCGATACTGTGATGGCTGCTATGGATATGATCAATAGGACTCCAACTAAAATTCTCAACGATATATCTCTGTTTGAAGTCTTAAGCCAAACCAATCCGTCTTTGAACCACTTAGTGTGTTTAGTTGTCTTTGTGATGATACTTAGGAAGCTGAGGAACCAGCTTGATGCTAAAAGTTCAACGGCTATGTTCATTGGTAGAAGGGGTATAAGTGTTTGATCCTGAGTCAAGAAGGGTTCTTGGCTTTAGGGATGTGAAATTTGTGGAATCAAAAAGGTACTATGATGAGAAGACTTGAGAAAACTTTCAATATCTCTGACAAGAACCTTCAGATAGGATAAACAACTTGAGAATTATTCTCGAAAGCTTAGACATTAGCCAGCCTCAGACCAGTGGAGCACCAAAAACTTTTTAAACGCCTCCAATTGTTGATGAATCTGCACCAAGTGTAGAAACATTCCATCATGATCTTGAAAGAGGCAATGAAAATGAATCCTAACAACAAGAACATCAACAAGAAGTTGATTAAGCTGCAACACAAGATTAAGATGGAGCTGATCTGATCAGTCTAGTGAATATCAGTGTAGTGGAGAACAAAGGCATGAAGAGGCAGTGGTAGAAGAGCAACAAATTCAACTTTTGAAAAGAAGCACTAGAGCGAAGAAACCATCCAAGTCGGTCGACACAAAATTGTACTTCAACAGCAATGCAATGGCTTATTCAATAAGTGCAGTATGCTCTCTTGCTCAGTATCCAAATTATCATCAAGTCTTCATCAGTGAATTGGATCGGGAATGGATACCGAGATCGTATGAAGAAGCAATGTAACATGAGGATTGGAGAGAATCTGTTGGAGATGAGGTTAGTGCTATGATCAAGAATGATACATATCTTGAAACTGAGCTCCCCAAAGGCAAGAAAGCTGTGACAAGTCGCCTGCTATGTACCATAAAGTATGAAGCAACTGGGAAACCAGAAAAGAAAAAGACAAAACTTGTTGCAAGAGGGTACACTTAGGTGTATGAGAAGATTATCTAGACACCTTTGCACTAGTGGCCAAGCTGCAAACTGTAAGGATTCTCCTATCCATTTCGGTTAAACTTGAATGGAGTTCATGGCAAATGAATATGAAGAATGCATTTCTTCAAGAAGAGTTTGAGGGTGAAGTGTATATGCGACCACCACTATGCCTAAAGGACATGGTCAAACCAGAGAATGTTCTAAGGTTGAAGAAGGCGATCTATGGCTTAAAGCAATCTCTACAAGCCTGGTATCATACGCTAAGTACAACACAGAGTGGAAGAGGTTTTGTAAAGTCTCAAGCTGATCATACTCTCTTCACACTCACCAGCACGCAAGGGACTGTTGTGATCATAATCTATGTAGATGATATCATCATCACTGGTAGTGACAAGGAAGGTATTACCTCAACCAGCTTTTGACATCAAGGATTTGGGAGAATTGAATTACTTCTTAAGGATTGAAATATGCCGTTTTAAGGAGAGTATGTTTTTATCTCAAAAAAGTACACACTTGACATTTTAAAAGAGGAAAAAAACTTTGGAAATAGACAAGCTAAGACACCATTGGAAGAAGACAACAACGTATTGCGAGAGAGGAAGTATGAAGATACACCCTTTCAAGATGTCAAGAAGTATAGGAGAATGGTTGAGAAACTCATTTACCTAACCATTATTCGTCCGGATGTGTGCTTTGCTGTTAACCAAGTGAGTCAGTATATGCAAGCACCCAAGCTTCATCACTGGAACATGGTGGAGAGGATTTTAAGGTGCCTAAGAGAGGCTTCTGGTCAAGGTGTATGGATGGCTTGCAACCAGCTATTACACCTTTATTGGAAGAAATCTGGTCACGTGAAGAGTAAGAAGCAAAAAGTGGTATCTTGCTCAAGTGTTGAGGCAGAGTACCGATCTATGAAGAAGCTAACCAATGAACTCATATGGATCAAGAGATTGCTACAAGATTTGGAGAGATCACTACACCAATGATAATGTATTGTGACAATCAGGCGGCTATACACATTGCATCTAACTCAGTTATCCATTCGACCGTTGGAGATTGAATTTGAATCTTGGATCTTTTCTTTTAGTTTAATCTTTGTTTATTTCTTTCCTATTGTGTATTTTGTGTATTTAAATCACTTCAACGGCCCACAAATTAATGAAAGAAAATCTCTCTCTCTCTCTCTCTCTCTCTCTCTC
>JABAYD010013407.1:0-18660 GCA_014822095.1 Diplotaxis tenuifolia
GAGAAGATGAAAAGGTATAGTAGCATATATAATTTTTCATATATTTAGCATTATTTAAAAAAAATCACTTTAGCCTAGTGGTTAATGTATCCGTTTTAAAAAGTGGCGAGGCACGGGTTCAAAGGCCAGAAAGTGCATTTTTCAAAAAAAACTATTGAAATCAAAACGACGTTGTTTTATCATTTTAACGGTTGACTAACTTCTGTTACGGTCAGTATAGGTTTAGGCACGTTTTAACAAGTTCATGTAATTTTTTTGAATTATAACATAGTTCAGGTCGTATTTGACACTAATTGAAAGTTCAGATTGTATTTGACATAGTTGAAATTGTTTGGGTAGAAATAAATACTTTTCCACTCTATTACCTGTGGTTTCGCATGTATAGATCGTTTGGCGGTTGACCAACAAAAATATTGTTTTCTTTTTGTTAGATCATTCGAAAAGGAAAGCAAATAACGAACTGTCAATTACCTGACGCAAGCATATAATAAATCAAATTTGTACAACTTTAAGACTTCACGTTACGGACTTGAAAAATCGTTGATAAATCCCACTAGCTAGAAATTATAGTTTCGTCCAAACTATATTATAATATCTTTTGATTCATTCTGAAAATTGTTATTTTGGTTCCGTATGATTTAAACACATTTTCTGCGATTAAGTTGGCCCTAACATGAAAGCAATACCAGAATCAAAGTTGGAAATCTAACTTTTTGTAAAAATACAAACTAATACAAATATAAATTTCTTTCTGAATTTGCAATTTTTTTTGCCTAAAATGCTAACGGATGTGGATTAAATAACATATCCATCATACTGTATTAGCTAGGAATAGGCAAATACTTGCTACTTGTCCTATTTTTGTTATTCTTTCATGTAATAGACTACTTAGGTTTGAAAACTAAATATTTGACAAACTAGCAAATTATATAATTTAATTATATATACAAGGAAGGAACAAATAATAAATAATATTAAAAATTCTAACCCAAACAAACAACCAAGCCTTCTAGTTTATTATTATTATTTTTTTTTTTAAAAAAGGGGCATCTAGTTTATTATTTGGCCACAATCATCTAATTTGTTTCATGTTTACTTAACCTAACCATTCTTACCAATGCATGTAGGCGGTTCTTTCGCCTACTTAAGAGTAGAGCTTGGCGACTTCATGGCTTTCATCGCCGCTGGAAATATAATCCTCGAATACGTAGTCGGTGGAGCCGCCGTGGCACGGTCATGGACCTCCTACTTCGCCACTCTCTTAAACCACAAACCTGACGACTTCCGCATAATAGCTCACAGCCTCAGCGAAGACTATAGCCACTTAGACCCAATCGCGGTCGGGGTTTGCGCCATCATTTGCGTTTTAGCCGTGATTGGCACAAAAGGCTCATCAGTCTTCAACTACATCGCTTCTATGATCCATATGGTCGTCATTGCGTTCGTGATCATCGCTGGTTTAACCAGAGCTGACCTTAAAAACTATTCAGACTTCGCTCCCTTTGGAGCTAGAGGAGTGTTTAAATCAGCGTCGGTTCTTTTCTTCGCGTATATTGGATTCGATGCGGTTTCAACGATGGCTGAGGAGACAAAGAACCCTGGGAGAGATATTCCTATTGGTCTTGTCGGCTCGATGGTGCTTACAACGGTTTGTTATTGTCTCATGGCGGTTACGTTGTGTCTCATGCAGCCGTATGGTCAGATTGATCCGGACGCGCCGTTTTCTGTCGCGTTCTCGGCGGTTGGATGGGATTGGGCTAAATACATTGTTGCATTTGGTGCTCTTAAAGGTATGACTAGTTGACAAATGGCTTTGACGTCGCTTATTTATTTTTAATTTGTGCTTATAATCACAGTTTTCTTTGTTTTAAAAAATGAAGCTCAAAATCTAGTTTAGTTAGGCTTTAGTTCATTTTTTGTTTGATTTTATATATTTTTTGAGATTGTTTTAGCATCAAACAAATATCTGATTTTAGTTAGGCGCTTTAGTTCATTTTTTGTTTGATTTTATATTTTTTTTTGAAAAAAATGTTACATAGCAAAATGTAATACTCCTATCAACTCTATAATTTTTTTGTTGGAATTTTTTTTTCATAAAATACTTTTTTCGTGTTTTCTATACCTTTTTCATTATTAAATAATAACCTGTAGACTTTGAGAAAAATTATCGAATTACTAGGTCTTTAAATTTATAGAAAATTGATTACCACAATGTCTTTTTAAACATGTGTAAAAATATTTAAAAAAACTCTTTGTGAAAAATATAACTTATATATTTAAAATATGCAGGTATGACGACCGTATTGTTAGTTGGAGCCATAGGTCAAGCTAGGTACATGACGCACATCTCACGTGCACACATGATGCCACCCTGGCTAGCTCATGTCAACGCAAAGACCGGAACACCGATCAACGCGACAGTAGTCATGCTTGCCGCGACAGCTCTCATCGCATTCTTCACAAAACTGGGAATCTTAGCCGATCTCTTATCTGTTTCCACACTTTTCATCTTTATGTTCGTGGCGGTGGCTCTTCTCGTCAGGCGATACTACGTCACCGGAGAAACATCTTCACGTGACCGGAACAAGTTCTTACTGTTCCTAGGTTTGATTCTTGCATCCTCCATCGCGACCGCTGTGTACTGGGCTATGGAAAGAGATGGTTGGATTGTATATGCCGTTACGGTTCCTGTTTGGTTCTTGTCTACCGTTGGGATGAAGTTTCTTGTGCCGCAAGCTAGGGCTCCGAAACTTTGGGGTGTTCCTTTGGTTCCGTGGTTGCCTTCTGCTTCCATCTCTATTAACATCTTTCTTCTTGGTTCTATCGATGAAAAATCGTTTGTTAGGTTTGGGATATGGACTGGTGTTCTGCTTGTTTACTACTTCTTGTTTGGATTGCACGCAACTTACGATACAGCAAAGGCGACTTTGAAGGAGAAGTTGACGTTGAAGAATGCTGAGGAAGGTAGTGTTGCTGTAGATAAATATGGTCCTGCAACTTAAGATTACAAGCTAGCTCTGGTTTTAATAATTTTTATGAAGATTGTCTTAGGCTTTTGATTTTATTAGTTGTTGGATTCTTCTGGTGTGTTTTGAAAGTTCAAGTAAAGCTTCAAAAACAAGAAAGGGTTAAAGCTTTTGTGTATTTAAACAAGAAAGAGTTCAAGCATTACGCTGTTTATACAGAAAAGATAAACCCTTGTTGATTATAACAGATGGCAATGAACCTAATGAATCAAGAGCTGGAAAGCTGTTTTTTATTTAAATCGAGCTTAGAAGAGGTATCAGTGTTTAGTACAGCTGGACTACTTGGACTTAGCCGTTTGAAAACAAGGTGGGCTGCAGCTTGCTGAGGCCTATTGGTGGTTTGGCTTGTATTGAGACACTGTCATTTTCAGTTTATCTCAAATTGCAAAACGGTTCATGAGGCATAGACTTAGTGAATATTTATGGCAACATAATGATGACCTGTTTCAAAATGTTTGTGGAAGGCTGGATTGGCTGTGAGATAACGCATAAAAGAGGTTGCTGTCACCATATAGTCCCGGAGTGACGAGTAAGGGAAAACTCAAGTCTTTTTCCTCATTGATAATCTTTTGCTTTATGGTGTGTTAAAAGTCTCGTTTTATTGACTAAGAACACATACAATTCTCATCTTTATTCATAAACGACCTTTTTTCTAGGGCTAGAAAATTTTGTGATCCAAGAACTCAAACTTGATTAGATTTAATTTACGAAAAGGATCAGATCCAATAGGTCTAGCAAGATAGCAACTATAGGATTAAGGAATAGAAGACAAGAGTCCTTAAATCCTCTCAAGACTAGACATCCAACGCCACTTTACCGGATAAGAAGCTGCAGAAAATGATTTTGGAGTGTGCTGGTAACAAAAATACCGGAAACATAAATGAACCAGCACGAGAAACATAGGATACGGCGTCGTTTGAACAAGTGTAATATAAGTTGAAAAGAGAGGGTAGATGGGTCATATCAGCTAATGTCATCAAATCATCACACTCAATTTCAAGGCTACTGGTTGGTCCGCTCTTCTCCGTGAAAGCCATATAGATCGATCCGACGCGGACGCCTTCTCAAACCTCAGTCTCCGTTGACTCGCCATCTTCTGATCCGCTTCTTTCACAGTAGGGATCTATTTCCGATCTGTAAAATGCTTCTTCATCTTCCTTCTTTTTTTTTTTCTCCCGATAGGTCCGTCGTAGATGCGTGATTGTTTAATCTTGTTGATTGCAGTAATGATGGCCGGAGGTCTACTACGTTTTCTAGTTTCTCTACTCGCCGTAGCTATTTGCAATGCTGCTTCCGTTTTTCAGCCGATCTCAGACTCTCACCGATCCGCGGCTCTCGATGTCTTCGTACCACTCGATGGATCCTACAAAAGGTTGGGTTTAAAACGACACAGTTTGATGTCGTTTTTGTTGCTTATTGTAGTGCTTACATTGTTTTTTTTAGTTATGTTCTTACCACATTGTACTGATTGCTCGTTAAAAGCTCAGGGCTTTGTATTGTGTGGGTTTTGTACCGACTCATTTAAATTTGTGGTTTTTGTTATAATCAGCTTGGAGGAGGCGTATGAAGCTTTAAAGACGTTGGAGATTCTTGGAATTGATAAGAAGTCTGAGCTAAGCTCATCCACTTGTGAGAGTGTTGTTAAAGTTCTTGCGTCGCCTTCTTCTGCTCTGAAGGATGTGTTCTATGCTTTGAGTGTTAATGGGATTCTAAAATGCAAATCTGGACAAGATGTTCCTAAGGTAAAACAATTGTCTTTTTTACCTTCTATGCGGCTAGAGTGTGACTTCATGTGTTCTTTGTTTTCGTATTTTTGAAGGATATTGTCTCTAAACTTCAAGCTGGAGCTAAAGATGCTAAGTTGTTGCTTGACTTCTACTATTCCATCAGAGGCTTGGTGCTTGTTAAGGTAAATACGAGTTAGAGTGGTGGTGGATATCTTTAGTGAGATTGGCTTCTCCTTTTTTACTTAGAGTGCCTATACGAGAGTTTTCTTAGTTTCCGCTCATTACTTGGCAGAATGTACCTGTGATCGTGATAACTTTACATTTTCAACTCCATAGCTTTGCCTTCCTGCTTTTCCGCTTTGTTGGCTTAAGTTTTGACCTTTCGTTTAACATAATGCAGGAGCAATTTACTGGAACTGATATAAGTCTTGGTGATGCTGAGGCCATTTTCCGTTCCATAAAGGTTTGAACTTGTGTAGCTCACCTTCTGTTTGATGCTGTTTTCAGATGTTAAATTGTATACTGTTTTCTGAACTATCAACTCTAGACTCTGGTAGAAGTTTTTATAGTATTACCGATAGTCAGTTTACTATATTACATCCTACTTAGGCTATATTTTCGAGTATAATTTGGCTCATTTAGTAAATTTCATATCAGGCTCTCAGTCAGAGTGATGGAAGATGGCGCTACAGCTCCAACAATCCGGAATCAAGCACCTTTGCTGCTGGTAAGTATTTCTTATTTGATTAACTCCTCATACGTCACGATGCTAAACGTTAAAGTTTAATCTTTTGAATTATTTTCCACTTTCTTTTTAACATCCTTCTAATCATGAGATTGTTTTTTTTTCCTTTAGGCTTAGCATTCGAAACTCTTGCTGGAGTGATTTCATTAGCACCTTCAGAGATTGATCAGTCATTGGTAAGTGAGATCTTTGATGCACTAAATTACTGCTTTTCTGAGAATATTTTTTTTGATGAGACATCCCGTCGACATCTTGGTTTAATGGTGTTTGGTTCTGGAATAACTTGGTAACTAGAATAAACAACTGTTTTTGGTTATTTAATGCCCAAGTAGTAGCTACAGGGAAGATAATGCATGTCTACCTGGCATTTATATCTGGTTGCCTTTTTGCCATTTTATGTGGTAGTTTGGTTGGTATCACTTTGTCATGTGATGATATGATCATTCTTGTTTTTTTATCTTGTAGATCCAGACACTGAAGAAGGGTATCTTGAAGCTTTTTGACAGTATCCAAAAATATGGTATGAAGTAAACTACTTGCTATGCTACTTATATGCATAGGAGATTTCTTGAGTCACTTCATAGCCTTCTTAGTTTAGATTAGCGTTTCTCGGGTTGATTATTTTTTTGGCTTTTCAGATGATGGGACATTTTACTTCGATGGTAGTGAAGGCCCGATCTCAACAACTGCATCAGTAATTAGAGGGCTCACGTCATTTTCAGCTTCAGAATCCACAGGATTGAACGTACGTAGTAACCATATTTCTCTGTCTCCTGTATTCTGCCAGATGTGTAGATAACTCACCTTGCTTTCACATTCTCTCGCGCAGCTTCCAGGTGATAAGATAGTTGGTTTGGCCAAATTCTTTCTTGGTGTTGGAATTCCTGGTGATGCCAAAGATTTCTTCAACCAAATAGATGCATTAGCTTGTTTGGAAGACAATAGGCAAGTCTACTTTCATGCCCCCTTTCTGCAATTTCTCTTTGTTTTTTTCAGTACACATCTTAGACGAGATTCCAGTTCCCTTGAATTGAGTTGAGTGATACTAGGCTTAGAGTTACTTCCGTTCTTATGTGTTAACAGTTGCTTTTGATAGATGATAACTGCTATTTACATGTAAAATGTTCTGAAGGGCTTGTGATCCTCTGTCCTAGAATTTGAACAAAATGAGTACGGCAGAAATGATGTCTGTAGAAAGAGTAGAAGCTTAAAAGCTCAAACACTTACGAATTTCGAACAGATGCTCATTTATCATGCTCTCACGTTAACTTTGTTATTTATGTTAGCAATAATATGTGTTACGGTTGTTCTCTGTGATACCAGGTTCTCTGTTCCACTCATCTTGTCTCTTCCATCTACTGTCATTTCATTGACAAAGAAAGAGCCTCTGAAGGTATCCCATCAAAACTTTCATCAAGATGGGACTGACATAGATTGAGATGTTATTTTCCTGTATTATATTAATATTTATTCTCTATCTTTAACTAGGTTAAAGTGAGCACTGTACTCGGTTCTAAGGCACCAGCGCTTAGTGTGAAGCTCGCAGAAGCTCTAAGTTCAAAGGGTTCTTCTGTAATCAACAACCAGGTAAATCATGTAGCTTCTCTGACTGTTTGAGCTCACATAGTGAGTGTTCCCTTTTTCTCTGCATTAAGCCGGCTTACATTTTCCATTACATTTTTGGGAGACAGGAACTTAAGTTTGACGCTGACAGTGCAACGTACTTCCTGGACTCCTTTCCCAAGAACTTCGATGTTGGAAAGTATACATTTGTATTTGAGGTATTGCTCTTGTTAGTATATATCACACGAAGACTTCATATAAAATGTATGTTAAGAAACATGACAAGCTACGTTTTCTGCAGATTTTGCTAACTGAGTCGGCTGGTGAAAAAGTTTACACAACCGAAGCTCAAACAAAAGTGCCTATCGCCGCCACAGGAACTATTGGCATTGAGAATGCAGAAATTGCTGTACTTGACAGTGATGTTGGGAGCGTTGAATCTCAGAAAAAGTATGTATCTTTGTACCATTTGTTGCTTACATAATATGTTTTTTTGCAACTTTCTTCTTTTGCTTGTAATCATTTTTTTTCTTGGTAACTTTTTGAAACTTCTGTAGGCTAGATTTAACTAAAGATGGAGCAGTATCATTATCAGCAAACCATCTCCAAAAGCTACGTCTGTCATTCCAGTTAACTACTCCACTTGGCGTTGTGTTTAAGCCACATCAGGTTTGTTCATTCCCGATTCTGCTTTATTATTTTTTTGCTCTGTTTCACTTTATTGACTTGCTTACTTCCATGCAGGCATTTCTCAAACTGAAACATGAGTCACAGGTCGAACATATCTTTCTCGTGAAAACTTCTGGAAAGAAGGCTGAATTAGTTCTAGTAAGTTCCTTAAACTACATCGTGAGACTTGAATGGCTTTTGTTGAAAAGTATTTTTTGACCAGTCTTCATCTTGTTACGGTCAAGTTTGGTGAAATAAATAAATGACGTTCTAAATGTAATATTAATGATTAATCTTATATCCATTCAGGATTTACTTGGACTGGTTGAGAAGCTCTACTACCTTTCTGGTAAATATGAGATCCAGCTAACTATTGGTGATGCCTCTATGGTAAGTACTGTTCTCAGGTTCAATGCAGTTAGCTGATTTAAGTTTTCTGAAATTTGACCAATGTTGTTTTTCATTTCATTTCTCCAGGAGAACTCTCTATTGAGTAATATTGGCCACATCGAACTAGACCTACCAGAACGTCCAGAGAAGGCGTCTCTTCCTCCTCTACAGCCTACTGACCCTTACTCAAGATATGGGCCAAAGGCTGAGATATCACACATCTTCCGTGTTCCTGAAAAGCTTCCCGCGAAGCAACTTTCATTAGTTTTCTTGGGTCTTATAGTGCTCCCATTCATCGGTTTCCTGATTGGGGTCAGTCTTCTCCCGCTTGTAAATAGAACATCATTACATTTGTTTCACAACTCTCATACAAACTTATTTTGTTTGTGTTGCAGCTTACAAAGTTAGGAGTGAACATAAAGAGCTTCCCATCATCGGTTGGAGCTGCAACATCCGCTCTACTTTTCCATGGTGGGATTGGAGCTGTTCTGCTTCTCTACGTGCTTTTCTGGTTGAAGGTAAGTTCTCAAAACCAAATCTTGTATCAAGATTATAAAACACCATTGTCTAAAGCTCAGCATAATAATTAACTTTTGTTATCCTTTGAATCCTGCAGTTGGATCTGTTCACGACTCTAAAGGCACTATCTTTGTTGGGAGTGTTTCTGTTGTTCGTTGGACACAGCACACTCTCCCAACTCGCATCGGCATCGAACAAGCTGAAATCTGCTTGAAGAATGTATTCATTATGATGGATCTTTTTTGGATTCTGTGTTTCTATGGAGCAGTTTTTTTTTTTGCAGTTTGTAGCATTACTTATAGATTATGGTGATAGACAAACTCCAAAGGATTTCAGAGTTTACCAACTCTCAGTTTAGTCTTAAAGTTATCAACAAGAAGAGAAATGGAAAATAAAATATTTAAAGATACAAATCAACAGAACTCCAACTGGAAACAAATGTGATGGAGATTTTTTTTAATAGATATTCTGTTGGCAAAAGGAAAAAAAAACCAGCAAGGACAATGAAAGAAAAGGAAAGATATTTGATATTTGAACCCTTGACATGGAAAAATATTTGATATTTGACCCTTGACATGGCAATACGTTACAACTTAAAAGTTTCAAACATTTACTGTTCAATGATAAAAGTGGGAAAAAAAAATTTAAAACTAAAATAAAAGTAAAAGAGAGCAGCACGTAGTTGTCACAATTTGTAGATAATTTATTTGTTCATCTGAAAGTAGTTTGTGTAGGAACATATCCCTCTATCTCTCTTCTCATTGGTAAGAACGTTCAAATTCAATCTGTATCTTCTTGTTCCACTTTCGTACATCTTCTTCTTTTTTTTTTCCCTTGCATAAGACTTTCATCTTGCTCCATCGATCTTGTGTGACTTTCGGTCTCTGTAAGTCGAATTTTTTCTTATTCTTATTCGTGATGTCTGTAGAAATGGTTTCAGGAATGGATAAAGATATTTTCAGATTTTTTTGGCCATGTTACAACAAAAAATTTGGACTTTTTTTTTGGTTATCTCTCAACTATTTTGAATCTTTGGGTTTATCCCTTTGTCTCTCCCTGTCTTTTGAAAACGACATTTTCTTGGTGATTCCTTGGCCGCATAGATAGTTCATTGACTTATTTGAAAAATGATTATGCTTTTTGATATTTTCTAACATGATTGTGTTTGATAATCGTTAGCTTTTTTAGAAGAGTAATGAGTTATTCTGCATCTGGACATGGAAAGCCTGGCTCAGGTATTACCTCTTGTTTATTTTCTTAACCATTACTCTAACGAAAATGAGTTTTCTTGTGTTCCTGTAATTATATGATGTTTGGCTGAACATTCACAAAAAAGATTTTGTGGTGCAAGAGTTGTATGAATCTTCATTTTTGCTTCCACAGGTAAAAGGAGAATAAGGGAGCTTTTAACTCAATCTGATAACCGTGTCTGCGCTGATTGTGGTGCCTCTGATCCTAAGTGGGCGTAAGTCAACATCTCTGCTAACTCTTAACATTTGCTTCAAATAATCTTTTACCGTTTGTGTAATCAGTAACTGATTTATTACAGGTCAGCAAATATCGGAGTGTTCATATGCTTAAAATGTTGCGGTGTCCACAGAAGCCTTGGCACTCATATCTCAAAGGTGATGATTACTCTTTGCTTCTCCTTCTTTATTCTTTCTTAGTGTATTATCTTGTACTATTACATTTGCTTCTTGACAGAATCTTTTCCAAGTTTGTTGATAGTTTGAGAGGTGTTTCCAGGTCTTATCTGTGACATTAGATGAATGGTCAGATGAAGAAGTCGATTCCATGATTGAAATTGGAGGAAATGCCTCTGCCAATTCAATTTACGAGGCATATATACCTGATGGTTGCACTAAGCCTGGACCTGATGCTACTCATGACCAACGTATGAGGTTTATCAGGTAAGGTTTTGCTATAACCCTGACAAAACAGTGTTGTTTATGCTCAAAATCATTACTGTTTTACTGTCAGGTCAAAGTATGAACTCCAAGAGTTTCTGAAACCAAGCTTGCGGATCACATCCGTGAAGGCCCCTAGTACAAAGAGTTCATCGTCATCATATCTTTCATCAAGTCTATCTAAAAAGTTTATGAATAGCTTTCGCACAAACACATCATCACAACAGCCGGTACAGTATAAATCTTTTGAACTTGGACACTGCTCTCAGTCTTTTTTTTTTTGATTCATAGTATTGAAAAAAACTGAAAAATGACAGCAACTTGAGGGCATGGTTGAGTTTATTGGATTGTTGAAGATTACTCTCAAGAAGGGTACCAATTTAGCTGTCCGAGATATGTTGACAAGTGATCCCTATGTTGTGTTGACTCTAGGACAACAGGTAAAAACTAAAGTGAATACTTTGGATTCTGAAAGGTATATGGTTATTTCATTTGCTGATCTATGTCATCATATTACCAGACAGCAAAATCAACTGTAAAGAAAAGCAACTTAAACCCCGTCTGGAACGAGGAACTCATGCTCTCTGTCCCTCATGACTATGGCTCAGTGAAGTTGGTAAAAAAAATTTACATCCTAATCAGTTTATACTTTTGATGAATCTTTGATAGAAGTTTTTCTTACTTAAGGGTTGTTATGCTGGCAATTTTTGCAGCAAGTGTTTGATTATGACAGATTTTCTGCTGATGATATAATGGGAGAAGCTGAGATTGATATACAACCTCTAATTACATCTGCAATAGCTTTTGGAGACCCTGAAATGTTTGGAGATATGCAGATTGGTAAATGGTTGAAATCTCATGACAATGCTCTTATAGAGGATAGCATTATCAACATTGCAGATGGGAAAGTGAAACAAGAGGTTCATATTAAGCTTCAGAATGTTGAGTCTGGTGAATTAGAACTAGAAGTGGAGTGGATGTCTCTTGAGTCTTGACCAATAATATATAACAAATGTTACAGGCTCATTTATTATTGTTGTGTTCTTGTTTGAGAAAATTCTGAAAATTCAATCTGAAAACACTCTTTAGTGATGTGTTGTAAAGCTTCTTTTTACAGGTTAGACCATTTGTATCAAATGTTTTAATTCAGTTTTGATCTTCAGAGCTTTCTACACAAACAACCCCGTTTAGAACCATGACACTGAACAAACACAAGGCCTCTATAATAAACTAATTTTCTTTAACAAGAGAATCAAGAAGATAGTTAAGTGAAGGTTCATTGAAACAAACACTTCCAAGCAGTTTTGGTAAGAACCCTTTAATGCATCATAACACTCAATAGCCAAACTTCACCACACCACCAAAACGGCCAATTTTCAGACGAGTCTGATGTGTTTCTGTTATAGCACACTTTTCATTCTCAAGGGCTGGTGAAGAGACAACATTACGCTGACAAAAAGTGACAAAGGACACAACTTTTAAACCCATCTTTCTTACCAAAAATAATAGGATCAAGTTGCAACACAGAGACGGTGATGAAATGATCTTATTCCAAACACACAATAACCATGAGCTCACATTATTGTCCTTTTGGATCTTTTGTTGACACTAGTTAACAAAATCAATGTCATTACCCAATTTCCCAAACAATGTCAAACATATTTCGAGCTAATGAAACCTTCTATGGACGTTTTCATCAAAGCAGCTGAATACGAAGAGATTCAAGTTCATAAAACCTATAGATGAGTCTCTTTACTTCTGTCAAAAGCGAGTAGAATCTGTATCTTTACTCTGCATTACCTCAAAGAGCTTGTGGAGCATATATCTCTCTTGTAATAAATAGAGATCATCTTGTTAGAGAACTTTCGTGGAGTTCCTTCTAAATGCTTAATAACGAAAAACGTATATCTCGATTAATACAGAACGTAATCAAATACAGAATCCAACGTTCGTAAAACGCCGACTCAAACTCAGTATGAAGAATTACAGATCGATCTTCATACCTAAAATCGTCTCCAGAGTTTTTAGAAAAAAAAAAGTAACAACAACTTGAATATTTCGAATAATAGAAAAATGTTTCTAAGTAAAGATTTATTTAAATGAGATATTTTGTGGAGGTGTCCATTACGATGAGATGGCATCGTTTTGTCTCATAAAGAAAATGGCACCGTTGCTTCTTATTTCAAACTTCCTTCCTACTTCTTATTCTTCTCTCTTTTTCCTGTATCAAAACTTTCCCCTCCAAAAAATCTTGACCTCAAGGTTTAAAAGCAGGAAACTTCTTCGTAATATCAAACAAGAACTCCCACGAGACCTCGTCAACTGGTGCGTTCTTCCACTAGTTTTTGTAGCAGCACGACCCTGACGCTTCACCATCTTCCTCTCTAGAATAGACTCCGGTTCCTTCAAGAAAACATCCGAGACGGTCACATGTAATTCCGTAGAAGTTGTAGCAGTTCCTATCATCTGCCTCAATTGAGAAACATGGAAAACAAGATGAATCTGTGAAGATAAAGGAAGTGCCAACTTATACGCCACCGCTCCACACTTATCAATGATATTATAAGGACCAAAATATTTAGGAGCCAACTTCTGATTAGAACGCAGCACTACAGACTTCTGGCGATAAGGTTGAAGCTTCACAAATACATAGTCTCCAATGTGAAAGCTCCTGTCAGTCCTGATCCTGTGTTGATCTGCAAACTGCTGCATACGATGTTGAGCACGAAACAAGTGAAATTTCAGCATCAACAGCATATCCTCCCTGTCTTGTAAACACTTCGCAACCACTACCACCTTAGATTCACCCGGAAGATGGATTGGAGAGCCTGCCTATAGACTGCTTCAAAAAGAGTAGTCTGAATGGAAGTATGATAGTTTGTATTATACCAAAACTCTGCAAGAGGCAACCACTTACTCCAAAGCTGAGGACGATCACTACACATACAACGCAAGTAAGTTTCAACACATCTGTTGACAACTTATGTCTGACCGTCGCTTTGAGGGTGATATGCACTCGACATATTAAGAGGAACCCTTTGTAAACTGAATAGCTCCTTCCAAAAGTCACTTACGAAAACAACATCACGATCACTTACATTAGAACGAGGCATTCCATGTAATTTGAAGATGTTATCCAAGAAACTCTGCGCCACTGACAAAGCTGTATAAGGATGAGCTAAAGCAATAAAATGAGCCACTTTAGTCAACCTATCCACCACCACCAGAATGATAGATTTTCCAAAGGAAAGAGGCAACCCATCGATGAAATCAAGAGAGATGTCAGTCCATACGGCCTCCAGAATAGGTAGAGGTTGGATCAACCCAGGGTAAGCGGCGGTATCATACTTACATTGTTGACACACCTGACATTCTCGAATAAATTGTTGAATATCCTTAGACATGCCCTTCCAGTAGAATAAGCTCTTAACTCGTTGATGAGTTACATCACGACCAGAATGACCACCCGAGCTGGAGCTATGAAGCCAGTGAAGAATGGAACCACGGATCGCATCACTCGCTGGTATCACAATCTTACTCTTCCTCCGTAAGATGCCCTGAGCCCATGTAAAATGTTTGTGACTCAAAGGTGTCGCCTTCAAGTCATCGATCAACGCCTTGAGCACTACATCAGTATCATACGCATCTTGAATCTGTTTCAACAAGTCACATTCCAGAACCGACATTGCCATGTGCAAAACCTCAGAACCATCCACACGAGATAAGGCGTCAGCAACTACATTGTCTTTGCCTTGGCGATACTGAATCTCGTAATCAAATTCCAAGAGTTTAGGTAACCACTGTTGATGGATAGGCGTGTTAAGCCTCTGCTCCAACAATTACTTAAGACTCTTCTGATCAGTCTTGATTATAAAATGGCGAGATAACAGATAATGACGCCACTTTTGAACATCAAACACAACTGCAAGCAATTCCTTCTCATAAATCGATAAGTGCAGCTGTTTACCCTTCAAATGCCGACTAATATAAGCAACATGATAACCGTCTTGCATCAGTACAGCCCCAATACCTTGCCCACAAGCGTCAGTTTCCACTACAAAAGGCTTATCGAAACAGGGTAACGACAGTACTGGAGCTTCACTTAAAGCCTTTTTAAGCTTCTCAAATGCCAACTCCGCTTCTTCTGACCACGCAAAATTATCCTTCTTTGTCAGAACCGTTAAGGGTCTTTCAATGGTGCCAAAGCTCATCAAAAAACGACGGTAATAGCCGGCTAAACCCAAAAACCCGCGTAACTTCTTCAGATTCAAAGGAATAGGCCACTCTGTGATTGCTTTAATCTTTTCAGGATCAGTAGAAACTCCCTCAGCCTGAATATAGTGCCCCAAACACTCCACTTGACCTGTAGCGAAGAAACATTTACTCATCTTCACATATTAGCACGCATTAACTCAAAGACCCCACGCAAGTGCTGCACATGAACTTCAATCGAAGGGCTGTAAACCAACATATCATCAAAGAATATCAAAACACCATTCCTCAACAATTCCTGGAACACCGAATTCATCAACCCTTGGAAGGTAGCAGGAGCATTAGTCAAGCCGAACGACATCACTAGATATTCATAATGGCCACTATGCCTTTTGAAACAGTCTTATGAATATCATTTAGATCCATGCGCACCTGATGATAGCCTGCACGAAGATCAATCTTTGAATAGATCTTAGACTCTCGAAGCTCATCTGTTAAGTCTTCAATTAAGGGAATAGAAAACATGTCCTTCACTGTTGACAAGTTCAACCCCCTATAATCCACACAAAGACGCCAAGTACCATCTTTTTTCTTCACCAAAAAGACCGGGGAAGCATAAGGACCGAAGCTATGTTGAATCGTACCAGCCTTCAGCAAATCTTGCACCATTTTATCAATCTCATTCTTCTGGCGCAAAGCATAGCGATACGGTCGTTGGTTAACTGGATTTGACCCCTCCAATAATGAAATCTTATGGTTATGATGTTCGCGAAAAGGTGGTAACGACTTAGGCTCTTCGAAAATATCAGCAAATTCTTTCAACAAAGCTGTCACCTCGGGATATTCCACCACTGAATCAGGTCCAGCGTCCACAGAGAAAAGCGTAGGAATGCTCTGCTCCTCCTCTGCATGAACAGACATCATAGCCAACTGCACTTCTTCATCACGATAGTGATTCAACTTCTGATCTTTCATGGCTCTGAAAGATCCATCTTTCAAGCCATGTAAAAGTACATACTTATCACCTCTCTTAAACTTCATAGTCAATTGTTGGAAATCCCAGTAAAAGGTCCCCACTGTTCCAACCATTGAACCCCAAGCACCATGTCATAACCTCCCAACGGAATCACCATAAAGTCAGCATCAAAAGTGTTGTGTTGGAAATTCCACTAAAACTTCTTGATCATAGATGAAACTTCCAACTTCCCACCGCCTGCAACTGCCACACTAGTTTGGCATAGTGATAACAACGGACAACCCAACTTCGACGCAATGTTCTTATCAATGAAATTGTGAGTAGAGCCTGTATCGATAAATACAAAGAGTGAATGCTTTCCCGCAGCTCCTTTAACCCTCATGGTTCTGTAACCAACTACTCCAGTAACTGCATTAACAGAAATTTGAGCACAATCACAATCTTCCTCAGCCTCCATAAGTTCCGTCTCCTCAACCATCGCTTCATCCTCGTCCGGTTCAAGCATAAACAACTGCGTCTTCTTATGCTTCATAAAGTGACCCGGAGTATACTTTTCATCACAAAAGTAACACAAACCGGCAGCTTGTCTTCTACTCATTTCCTCTTGCGACAATGGTTTCAAAGGTAAATTATCCTTCTTCTCCTCATGTTGTACTGTGTTACCACCTTCCTTCTTTTAAGGTAATATGCCTTTACTGTTGTTAACCGACTTAGACTGAGACCACGTTGATTGAAAAGGATTCTTATGGTGTGCCTTTTCATATAAACGCCCAGGCATGAGACATTGTCGAACCGTTTGAGGCTGGAACATATGAACGTGCATTTGAGTATCAGTATGCAATCCAGCCAAATAAGCACTGACTAAGTAGGCCTCAGACATCTTCACACGCACCCGAATAAGCTCAAATTTCCCATGATAATCCACAATCCCATCGGTTTCTTTCAGCTCCTTCAAATTTGAAATCGTATCATCCAACACATCCTTAAAACGTTCCACTAAAAACATCCGATAAGTCACCCAGTCATACCAAAGATCTGGTCCCTCCTCTGATTGCATCAAATATTTATGCCAAGCCAAAGCTAAGCCATCAAAATGCATAGATGCTAATCCAACCTTCAAATCATCAGGAGTCATATCAATAGAGAAAAACTACTCAACCTTAGACAACCAATCCTTCATATTATCACCATCAAACCTAGGGAAATCAAGCTTTGCTAATCGAGTTTGTCCAGAGTAGTGATTAGCTGTACCATATCTACCTTTTCCCGAATCATAAGAGTGTGACATCGGAGAAGGATGATCGGATTTCCTCTCCTCGCTCGCCGTTGCGTTGCCTTTGGAAGCAAAAAATCACTTCAAAGATCTTCGCGATATGGAGATTGTTTGTTGTTAAGTTTCTCAGCTTGATCTTCTAATTTCTCCTCCAAAAATGTGATTCGCTATCCAAACAAGCCTTCGACTGCTCGCACCGTAACTTCCTTCAACATGGATTGCGATCTCGCCTCCATCTCTACCTCCGAAAGATCGACGAATCTCAAGGACCTTTAATAACGAAAAACGTATATCTCGATTAACATAGAACGTAACCAAATAAAGAATCCAAATTCGTAAAACGCCGCCTCAAACTCAGTATGAAGAATCACAGATCGATCTTCATACCTGAAATCGTCTCCAGAGTTTTTAGAAAAGAGAAGCAACAACAACTTGAATATTTTGAATAATAGGAAAATGTTTCTAAGTAAAGACTTATTTAAACGAGATATTTTGTGGAGGTGGCCGTTACAGTGAGACGACATCGCATTGTTTCATAATGAAAACGGCACCGTTGCTTCTTATTTCACTCAACATTTAAAAGCAGGAAACTTCTTCGTAATGTCAAACAAGAACTCCCAGGAGGCCTCATCAACTGGTGCGTTCTTCCACTTAAGCAGGACTTTCGTAGCAGCACGACCTTGACGCTTCACCATCTTCCTCTCTAAAATAGACTTCGGTTCCTTCAAGAAAACATCCGAGACGGTCACATGTAATTCCGTAGAAGTTGTAGTAGTTCCTATCGTCTGCTTCAATTGAGAAACATGGAAAACAAGATGAATCTGTGAAGATAAAGGAAGTGCCAACTTATACGTCACCGCTCCACACTTATCAATGATCTTATAAGGACCAAAATATTTAGGAGCCAACTTCTGATTAGAACGCAGTACCACAGACTTCTGGCTATGAGGTTAAAGCTTCACAAATACATAGTCTCCAATGTCAAAGATCCTGTCAGTCCTGTGTTGATATGCAAACTACTGCATATGGTGCTGAGCACGAAACAAGTGAAATTTCAGCATCAACAGCATATCCTCCCTGTCTTGTAAACACTTCGCAACCACTGCCACCTTAGATTCACGCGGGAGATACGGAAGATGGATTGGAGAGCCTGCCCATAGACTGCTTCAAAAGGAGTTGTCTGAATGGAAGTATGATAGTTTTGTGGAGTTCCTTCTAAATGCTTAATAACGAAAAAACATATATCTCGATTAACATAGAACGTAACCAAATACAGAATCCAACATTCGTAAAACGCCGACTCAAAATCAGTATGAAGAATCATAGATCGATCTTCATACCTCAAATTGTTTACAGAGCTTGTAGAAAAGAGAAGCAACAACAATTTGAATATTTCGAATAATAGAAAAATATTTCTAAGTAAAGACTTGTTTAAATGAAATATTATGTGGAGGTGGCTGTTATGATGAGACGACGTCGCATTGTCTCATATTGAAAACGGTACCATTGCTTCTTATTTTAAACTTCCTTCCTACTTCTTATTCTTCCTTCATTTTCATGTATCAATGTTCTATGTACAATTTGTCCCTTCGTGGAGGTGGTTATTTAGGCTAAAATAAATGATTCTTCTTCTCGCCATCTGTCCTTCTAAGT
>JABAYD010013412.1:0-11328 GCA_014822095.1 Diplotaxis tenuifolia
CGTCGTCAACGAGGAGCTCGTCTGATTGGAACGCAATGGACGAGGAGAAGATGAGAGAGGATAAGAAAAAGATCAAAAGTGAGAGCTTCGCCATTGTTGTCGCCGGAGTTGATTGGGGTTTTCGCGGAATCGAGTTTAGTTTGACCTCTTACTACAAAACAAACAAATACATTGTAGGAATTCTAATTTTACTAAATTTGATACCAATTTTCGAAGTTAACTATAAAAATAATTAAGTTTTCAAATAATTATAAATTGTAATAAAAAATTTAAATTACTTTTTAAAATTATTTATTAATATTTAAAAATTATTTATGTAAAATATAAATTTTACTCTACCTTTTAGATACTAAATAACCTTAAACTCGAATGTTAAAAGTATTTCTGATTAATTGTATTTTCAAAATTAGATATTCAACTTGGTATTTCAAACTAAAATTTGGTTAAACTAAATTTTGTTTTGTTTTGTATAATATAAAGTTTTAATTTGTGAGATATATACATAAACAAATTTCACTAAATAGCATTTAATAATTTTTATATGAGGTAGTTGCTTTCAGTTTACGAGTATAAATAATCAATAAAATAGATATTATATTTTCCTATCAAGGTGGCACATATCTTATATATTAAAACAAAAATGAATTTTTATTTGCTACTATAATAACTGTTAATAAAACAAACTTAAAATTATTTATTTTAGTCATTTAAAATAAAAATATGGGCAAATTTTCAAAATAGCATTTTTCTAAGTTTATGTCACAAAAGTAAAAATGAATAATTTATAAAATATTTTAATGCTATTTTTGTTATTTTTATTCTTAAGTGGTATATTTGTGACAAAAAAAATTTTTAGTGTTATTTTTTTGTCTTTTTCTCTAAAAATATTAAAATACTTTATTAGATTTTTGCTTATACGGTTATTGGAGACTGGGACACTGTTATCAGCCACTTTGAAAACGTAAGCCTCATACAACTACATACTTGCTTATGTTTTTGTGTGTGTTGTCAGTTCCACCAAGTTGAATGGCTTTGCAGGTGATGGGGACGGACCAGATTGTGTTCGGGAGCTAGGGGAAAACATTCTAAAAAGCTTTTTCAATGATGTAGGAAAGGGATTAGTTGAAGTATATGCACAACCGTAGAATCCATGTTTGGGTCTTAACTGGAAAGCTTTACAAGGTCTTTCGTAGAATAACTGTGACATATCTTTTCTTTTTCGTTCTTCAGCTCAATGTTAACACAACTTTGTGACATACCATCATTTTCCGTAACATAGCTTTGTGAAACAAAAAGAAGTTGAATGAAGATGTTGGGTTTGTTTAATCCATTCAGCAAGGTGGATGCTTTGTCATAGTGTAAAGGAAGCTGGCTTATAGGGCTTTGATTGTTGTAAGATTATTGAATAAAAAGTAAGGAGTCTGATATGTTTCCCCTTGTATAAAGAAAGTTCACTACTTCCTAAAACAACTTTTAAGTTGTTTCAACTCAGTATCAATTTGCTTTATTAACTGGAATATGTAACTGTTAATACATATCTCTGTTTTCTATACATGAGATATAACTTTGTCACTTGTTAGGCCACTGCAAAGCTTCATAGAACAAAATCTTTAGCCGAACCTTCCTTTCTCCACAGAATCTGACCACACTCTTCCAGTTACCAACAACCTGTGATCCACATCAGTAATAATGTCTAAGTTCACAAACTCAACTCCAGAAAAAAGACATCTACCTTTCTTCAACAATTTAATAAATTCAAGGTAAACTGTTTCGTCTTTTTAACCTCTTTTGCCGAAGCTCCATGACTGAAACTGACCCATCGGTTCTTTTTATAAGCTAGGCATATGTACTCTCCTTCTTCTTCACCACAACCAACCTGCATACATATACATATCGTGAGACAGTAACAGAGAAAAACACACAGAAGAAATAATAGGACCCTGTTTCAGGATTTTACCATTGACACAAGCCGGTACTTTGTGTTTGGCTCCAAGCCTTCGTATAGCCTGCTCATATCTATCTCCCAGTCCAAAGCCTTTGTTGTTTCAGATATCTCTTTTTCTGTTTCATCTTTCTCCCATTCCAGCACTAGTGTTGCAAACCCCACCAAAACATCAATATTGTTTTTTATCCTCATCACACAAGACTCTTAAGCAAAATAATGGTGAGAACTTACCGATCGTGAAGATAGGTGGGCATCTACTTATAATGTGATGAACAAAGTTTTGCTTTCCACAACCTCCGGTTTTAATGTCACATAACATTTTATCTTCCATGCGAATCATCTTAAGGATGTCCTCAAACTTTATATTCCCAAAAGCACACTGCATATATAACCAACCACACACACAACAACTTCTTTAGCGGTAGTTACCAATTTCTGTAGGAAAGACAAAGAGAGGAATAATGAAGCTTACCTTCAGGTCTCTGATTGAATCTACAGCCATGACGATTCCATAAGAACTTTGCTCTGGATAATTTGGCTTCTGTCTGCATCTGCTACAACATACCCGTTCATATTCCTCCAGTGTAAAAATATGAGTGACCACGTTTTCTATTTCTGGACATTCCCAGCAAGGCCAAAACTCAAGGATGGATACGAGTAGCTCAGCGGCGTAACTTGTCTGGAAAAAGAGTAAAAAGAAAACAGAATGACATTTAGACTACAACCAACACTTTACTGAAAAACAGCATGCTTGGTTAGAAATTTTATCTGCCGCACAAACCATGGAATAAACTTCTTCTATGGAAGCAAGTAACTCGCTCAAGAGGCAACTGTAGACTTCCTTTTCTTTCATTTCCTTCCAGACAAACGCAGTAAAGAACTTTCCTATTGCACAAGGAACTCGTTCTTCCAGGTGTTCATAAGATTGATTACGATTTTGCACCAAATACTCTTTAAGAATCTTAATGTGGCAAAGAGCCTGCAGTAGTGAAAAGCAAAGGATGTAAGAATTATGCATCTCAGAACTACTCTTTCGCTAGTGTCTGCTTTACCTTCACTGTCATCTCAAGAGCGGAATTATATATGGGTGGATCTTCAGCATTTGCTGCTGGCTCTAAATGTTTCAACGGTGACTCTTCTCCAGCCCAGTTTTGTATATCTTGAAGATGGCAAATGAGAGATACGAGAATTATGCATCTCAAAACAAACTAGTTTTTTAGAAAATTCGTTAACTGATATATTACAACCAAGGTTACCTTGAGGAGCTTCCTCTTGATCCTGTTCCATAGAATCTTCTTTAGGTGATGGAGAAGTAACACTAGACCTATGTAAGAAAACGTTGTGCTCTGAGAAAACATACAAACAGATTAAACAAAGTACTCTAAACAAAGTACTTACTGTTCGGCATTCTGATCAAGAATTCGAGGCATGTTTGTTGAAGTTCTCTGTTACGCCATGAATACCATTCATTCTTTACAACAGATTAAACCGGAAAACAAAATCAGGGAAGCAAATAGAGATTCCACATCTTCAACAACCTTTTTGTTTCTACGTCTCTTCTTCTTTGACCCCGGATTCTTCTCTTTGTCTTGTTTGTTTTCAGATAAAAGTTTCAACGCCTGTGCTGCAGCTAACTCGTTCTAGAAGAAGCACAAAAATCAACAATAACAAAATCTACCTCTAAAGAGAAAATCAGAGTGAAGATGAAACTACCTTCTTGCTTTTATTTTTCTTCTTTTGTGGCTGTGATTTCATTTCCTCCTCGAGTAAGCGATCTGCTTGTGCTGCAGCTAATTTGGCTTTGCATTCCATATCTACAATTCCTTCCTACACAACGAGACACCAAATATAATATAAGGAAGGCCAAATCATTGAGGAGATGAAAGAAAACTCTCTGTTTCAAAACCAACCAACAAAAAATCTTTCAGGGGAGGAAGGATGTAAGAGCGGTAGTCAAAAACAGAAAGTCTGACGAGGTCGTTGATCAGATTAATCCTTGAGTTTTCAATCACAAAGATCTTTGAATCAATTAGAGGAACCTGCAAACCAATAAACAATTTTAAGACAACAATAATGTTAATCAAAAATTGAGATCAAGAATTAAACCTTATCGGTCATCACTGATTTCAGGTGGTCTATGGAATCCAACACCTCATCATCACTAACATTTTTATGATCACGTATAACATTCATGCAATCTTCTAACTCGGGGAGACCAAATTTCGGATCCAATTCTCCTTTCAGGATATCTACTACTGCAGTACAGTAGAGTCTTGTCACGATAGAACTACTACTTGCGTCTGTCATTAAATACTTGTTTTCACATTCATCGCATAGAAGAGATGCATATGTCTTCCGTTGACCATCCGGAGCATTCCTTCTCCTTTCATCTTCGCCTATACACAACTTCTTAGCGTCAAGAACTTCACTAAAATCTCCGACCCTGAACTTCTTTGCGTAGTATTGAGTTCCCATAGTTCTACATGTGAACTGAACTGCTCCTAGAACTGCCATCCAAATATTAAGATTGTGTGCTCTGATAGGTCTTGGAAACTGGAATTTCTCATCTCCTGGAGACGTTTCCGTTAACCAGGAGATGATATCATCCCCACCAGCATTTGCCTTGGCGTAGTGAGCATTGGCGTTTAGGAAACTGATCTCCCCTTCCTCATCGAACTCAGCAATCTTGCCTTGCAGCAGTCTCTTATCCAAAAGCAGAGATGAAAACTTACTGTCAAAGTCAATCTTCTCTTTAACTCGAGTATAAAAACTGTCCACTGCTCTGCAAACCATTTCAGTAGCATCATCCCTTTCACACTTTATGCGTTTGAGTAGGTCCAGGATTTGATTGAGTTCAGGACATTCCAAAAAGCAGATACTCTGAGGTGTTTCCACTAGGCCACACTCGGTAAGACTATGTTTGGAAACTCCAAGTTTCTCAAGATGGTTAACCACACGATTCACCACCCATTCTATAACGCTACGTGAGAGAATCTTACGGTCACAAAACGTCACAAGTAGAAACCGAATCTCCTGGAGTAACTTACTCCGCTCTTCATCTGCCGCAGTTAAAGGCAAATCTTTGGACCATCCATTCTCATATACAACAAGACGAGTTTTGATCATTTCGACAGCAGCTACTGTATCCACTGGCTCCCAACCTCCATCAGATATCATACTACCCCAGGCTTCACTTACCCTTCGGGCTAGAGCCATTGCTACATGAGTTTGAAACCCTGCACCATGTTCTTGTTCAAGATGATTCTTACATTCTTCAGCACTGGAGAACTCTTCTGAACAGGATCTACACATCCAGAATCTCCAGTTTTTGGTATTCATTGCAGAGCCCAGAACTTTCTCCAAAGCATTTCGTCCCTCTGTGCCATATAATCTCTGGGCATAACTTGTAAAATCCGCAATGCTTACTTTCATAAACTTCCTTTTGATCTCAACATTCAAACCTGACCAGTACGACCTCAATGCTCTAAAGAACTCATATTCAGTCTTGGCCTTCTCTTCATTCTCCTCTGACTCCATATCTTCTTCTGAGTTATCGTCCTCCTCAACGAGATAAGCTCCATTCTTGAATTCCCCGAGCTTTGACTCTGAAGTCTCGATAACATGCTTCAGATACTCTACTTTTTGAGCAGCACCAATGATCACGTTTGCTTGATCAAGAGCTTTCTTGTAATAGTACTTCGAATCAAGAAGCTGAGCCAAGTTGAAGAGTGACAACGCAGCAACCCCTGAGAAAGGCCTACACGCGGTAAAGATCTCAGCGGAGCCAAGCAAGTATGTGACTTTCAGATCAAGGTTCTCTGTATTTTCCGCTAGGTCCCTGAAGATAGTGCCATGGAGGTAAGCTACAGGATTCTTGTCATTCCCTTTGAGGAAAGACAGGTCTTGGATGATGAGTTCCAAGGCCTTGGTGTAATGGCCTTGAAAGTAGAGATCTTTGGCGAGTTTGAAGAGCTTTTCTCCCTTAGCATCTGCCAGAGGAGGAAACTGATTCATAGTTTCGAGGATTCTTGTGTGTTCTTCAGAAACAGAGTAGAGGCGGGAGAAAGAAAGGCCAAAACTAAAGAAAAACAAAGGCTGGGTCTGTCACGTACGTGGCACGTGACAGAGGCTTGGAAGAACGCTACATTAAACCGATTGAGGAATTACGTCGAGCAGCTTGTGGGCAATAATCGGTTTGGAGTAAACCACAGCAGCTTACAATCGTAACGTTTAACTCTCACATTTGGATAGTGGAGTGAATCAATACTGTGAGATGGGAATAAATATGAACCGGTCTAGTTCGGTTTGATTCACGGATTAAAGAGAAATGTGAGTAACTGCTATAGAACCGGATTTAAACCGGAATGGCATTGGTAAACGATAGGTTAGGACACGAGGGTCAAATTCGTCATTAGACATATTTTATTGTGTACCTCTTCTTCTTCTTTTAATAGCGTCGAGACGAAGCTCGATTTTGTTCAGAAAACGCTAAACTTGAAAAATCCATTTTCGTATCCCCTACTTCGATCTTTTCTACATATCGGTTTATGAGGTAAGCTTTTCATCCTCTAGATTAACGACGAATCTGCTTCTTCTTCTTCTTGTTCGACGTTTTGTGGGTATCGGGGAACACAGATCTCATCTCTTTTCATTTTGAAAATTTTGTTTCTGATTTTTTGATTCCTATCCGTCTCTCGATGTACGCTCTTCTCAATTGAATTTATAAGTTTCTGGAATCTGTTGATTAGGGCTCTTGAAATAATCGAATCACTGTTAGGGTTTCGGATCTACTTTTTTAAAAAAAATTCACTAATCTATTTTTATGGTGTTTTTTTTTCTGCAGCTCGAAGGAGAAGCCCACTCTCGGGTATGTATACTTTATTCATTATTACGTCAAATTGAATTTAAAAAGTTTTAGAGTCCGAGAGCTAATCATTGTTTGTATTTATCCATTGGAAGTTGAAATTTAGGGTTTTGACTAACTGAGTTATGTTTCTTTTTAACTGAGTTATGTTATCTTCAAGCTGTGGTAAGAGTGTAATTTGAAACCAAAAAAAAAATGAGAACCTTTTAATTTTTTGTTAAGAGAAATATTTAGTGAAGAATAAGGTTTAGAGTAGTAGTTAGGATGTGACCTGCTTGTTCTTTATTAAAATTAAACCGTCTTTAATGTGCAGAGGAACGCGGATTAAGACCCGCAAAAGGAATATTGCTGCTCCTTTGGACCCTGCTGCTTTCTCTGATGCTGTTGTCCTGATCTATCTTGATAATGATGGTGATCTCGTAAGCAAAGCTCTTTGCTTTTCTTCTCAATTTCCTACTTTCTTGTAAAGGTTCTGTCTTATACCTTTGTTTTTTTGCTTGTCTTTGTTAGGAACTTGTTGCCAAGGCCGTTGAGTCATCTGATCTTAATTTCTCAAGATACGGTGATATTTTCTTTGAGGTAAGTCTCCATACATGTCTTCCTTAAATATTTTCTCTCATGACCACTTGAATAGTTGTTTTCTTATTTATTAATCGATGTATCTCTTTTTTTGGTCATGTTAAAGGTTGTTTTCATTGGAGGACGTACACAAACTGGTTCTGTGAAATCTGATGAAGGGGAACGCCACCCTTACTCTATCATCGACTGTGAACCAAACCGTGAAGCTATCTTACCATCAGTTGTCTACATTCAGAAAATCTTGCGGAGGAAACCTTTCCTTATCAAGAACCTCGAAAATGTCACGAGGAGATTCTTGCAGTCGCTGGAGCTTTTCGAGGAAAGCGAGAGGAAGAAGCTTGCCATATTCACAGCCCTCGCTTTTTCCCAGAAGCTCTCTGGATTGCCTGCTGAGACTGTCTTCCAGCCACTGCTTAAGGATAACCTTGTTGCGAAAGGGATAGTGCTCACTTTTGTGACAGACTTCTTCAATGAGTATTTGGTTGAGAACAGTCTTGATGACTTGATTGCTATTCTGAGACGTGGCAAGATGGAAGATAAGCTTTTGGACTTCCTGCCACCGACAAAGCGGACTACTGAATGTTTCGCTGAGCATTTCACGTGAGTTTCTATTGCTTGAACTTTACTGCATTCAGTGTTCTTACATCAGCTTCGTTAGTCACTAATGTATGTATTCTATATCTTATCTTGTGATATAAAAGCAAGGCAGGATTGACAGCTCTGGTGGAGTACAATGAGAAGAAGATATTTGAGGTGAAGCTGAAGGAAATAAAAGAGGTGCTTACGAGCCAAGTAACAGAGGAAATCAACATAGATGAGGTGATTGAAACGGTGAAGCAACAGGTGAAAGATGCTAAACTGCCAGAGATTGAGGTCGTGCGTGTGATATGGGACGGGATAATGAATGCTGTGCAATGGTCTGGTAAAAACCAGCAGCAAAACTCAAACTCTGTATTACGCCAAGTGAGTTTTTTTTTTCTTGTCTTTAAGAAGCAAGGTATAGTTAGGTTGTTTTGGTGGTAAAGCTCATTTGTTATTTTTGTGGGGGTAAAGGTGAAGACATGGGCTCCGCTTCTGAACACGTTCTGTAGCAACGGGAAGATGGAGATGGAGCTGATGTACAAAGTGCAGATGCAATGCTATGAGGATGCAAAGCTGATGAAAGTGTTTCCAGAGGTAGTGAGGTCTTTGTATGAGCTTGATGTGCTTGCTGAAGACACTATTCTCCATTGGTATCGCAAAGGGAGCAACCCTAAGGGCAGGTAAACTATTTTTTTTTTTTTTTTTATCTAAATAGGATTCATCATTCTTGCCTTTTAGTAAAAATATTGGGTGTGTGTTTGTAGGCAAACGTTTGTGAAGGGATTGGAGCCGTTTGTGAATTGGCTTGAAGAGGCTGAGGAAGAAGACGAGTGAGTGAGTGAGCTACCGAAGACTATCTGTTTTTCTTTATCTTATCTCTCTAATAAACATAAAACTGAGAATTTTTCTTATGCATTCGAAGACAAATCAGATGGTTGAAGCTTTTTTTTAATGGATTGTTTGTTTGTTTTTGTCTTCAACCTCTTTTGAGGTCTATTGCTCCAAAAGAATCTGAATAATATTTCATATTACTCACAAAATCAAATAAAATCTATCAGAAAAGAAAACCTTATCCATAAGCATGGTCTTAAATTTTAAAAGCCACAAAAAAAAAAAGAGAAACACAAGCGTGGGGACATCCATTAACCTCTTAGCCACACATTCAACAAAGAATCATAATGGAAATATGGCTACTTCCTCCTCCTCCTTCCTCGTCCCTGCCTCTCCTCCCTCCGCCGCCCTTCTCCGGCGGCGCTTCTTCCGCCCCTCTCTGCTTCCTTCTAAGATCCTCCACCGTCTTCCCCCAGGCACATCACTCTTCTCTTGTCTATGTTTCCATATACTATGGTTGGATTGTTTTTTTTAAAGTGATCTTGTTAGCCTTTGAGTTAGGATTCCAACTCTTGTTATTTTTATGTTTGATTAGTAATTTCCCCAGTTTCAAGACTTAGATTTATCTAGCAGAGATCTGTGAGCAAGAATTAATGCTTATACACACCAAGTAAAAATAAGATATTATGCAAGAGAATAATGGTTGTAAGAAATGCTTAGTAGGGACCTATCGATTGTAATGTACTATGATCCTCTATCTTACTAGTGTAACTATCTCATCCTTCTTCTTTTTTTGGATTCTATCAGTTTTGAATAGTTCAAGCAGGACTGAAGTATCAGTTGATAAATCAGAAGCAGACAAGCTTGTTGATAAGATTGACTTTGGGGAACTATGCAATGAGTTTGAGTGCACAAGTAGCCCCCAGGTCGAATCCACTGCTAGACAACTCGCTCGCGACATTCTTGAAATCAGAGAAAGCAATCGCGCCTTTGCTTGCTACGCTGTTTCTGTTAAATTCAAGGTACATTTTCCCTCGCATTATATATATTAAGATATTATATGATATTTCAATATCTTACTTGGGCAATAAGTAAATGCATCGTGACTGATAGTGATTGCAGGATTCAGTTAGGAGTTTTACAGGTCGTGAGAAATACAAAAGACCAATGTGGATTACTACTGGGCTAGAGAATCCCACTGTGGTGAGAAATGATACCAACCTTTAATGTTTTTTTTTTGGTTACAAGTAATGTTATTTATCTCATATATGGTCTCTATGTGTAGACGGTACAGGAGATGGTGATGCTATCAACCAGCGTCTTGCGTATTCGTTGGACAGTCAAAGGCAAACCCAAATCTATCCTTGCTGCTGTGAGTGGAGATCTGATCATCAAAGTCAAATCTGAATTCACTCTTAACCAGATCAGTGGACAAGTGATTGAGCATGAAGAGACTTGGGACGCGTCCTCGTCTTCCCCAATTGCTCAAGCCTATTTCTGGACGTCTCGTCGCCTCTTTGCTGCTTCTGAATCTGCTAAAGACTTGGCTGATGCTACTAAAGAGATAGCCTCCACTTTCACAGCTAGGAAAGAGGATACAGAGATCTATCGTGATCCAACTGATCCAACTAAGGTCAGATTCTTAACTAACATTAGTCCTCTCATCTGTTTGTATGACTAAGAGAATGTTGTTGTTAATGATGCAGTATTTTCAGAGAGATGATAGCTTGGAGAGAGATGTATATCAGGTTGCACTGTTTCTGGCAGTTGTTTACTTTGTTGTACAGTTCTTGAGGAACACTCTCTAATTTGTCCCTCATTTTCCCTATGGCATAGTGTAAATGTCTATACAATGTTGTATATGATCTGTGTTAAGAAAAAACAGAAGAAGAAAAATAGAGATGTGTTTGTGTTGAGTAGACTTGTTGCATTCCTTCAGCATCTATCACCCAAAAAAAATGGTCATACAGTTAGATGAGTGATCTCTTTGTGAGCGAAGGTAATGAAGTAAACGCCACTGCGATGAATGTTGCTTGTAAGTGTCACATTTATTCATTTTGGACAAAATGCTGGAATCTCTAAATCGTTCCATATTGAGATTAGTAATCTTGAACCATTTTTTTTATTAGTCTTTTGTCAGCTGATGTTGGGAATCGAGACATAGTATTTTTCCAATCAAATGATGGGAAGTATTAGATCCAAAATATATCATACGGTGATCAATTTCCTGCAACATATATGATTTTAATGAACGACTTTGTGGATGATTTCACATTGGTTTTGCATATACGACATTTTCGATGAACATACCCAGACGACCAACAACACTTGGCTGTAAAAACTTTTAAACTTCTATATTATTAAAACTCAAGTACAAAATTGGATTGTTTGGACACTTGAATATGACTATAAAAAAATTAGAGTGTTTGGAAACATGTATTGTAGTTTTTTAATGGGTTTTTTTTGTCAGCCATAATCTTCTAATGGGCTGATGTTATTAAGAAAATTTGAAAGTCCATCATATTAT
>JABAYD010013413.1:0-13411 GCA_014822095.1 Diplotaxis tenuifolia
AGTTACAGATGTAACCGGATATATAAATAATATAGAAAAACTAGATGTTCGTAATCAGACACCACATGTCGTCTAAAAAGTTATTCTAATTTTATTGTAAAATAGATATATTTTCTATTTCTAATTTTGTTAATAAGTTTGTAACTATAAAATAAATTTCACACAACTTATGCAAATAAATCTTAAATCTATAGTAAAAAATATTTATTATTTTTATTTTCTTTTTTAAATTAAAATTTTAAACAAAACCCGTTGCAACGCACGGGCCTTATCTAGTTAATATATATTAAGAGCATCTATGCAATGTGGATTTGTCTAATTAATCCTTAGCCATTTTTAAATAATATTTTTTTGTTTTGAATAGTTAAAAACCCTAATTCAATTTGTATATCCAATGGTGTTTTCCAATCCGGAATCCTCAGAAATAAAATAATATTTAAATTTTGAAAATTAAAAATTAAAATTTTATTTATTAAATGATTAAATATAAAAATACAATGATTATTAATTTTCATCACCAAATTTGTTCTAAACATTTTCAATTAAATCATTTTCCAAACTAAATATATATCTCCACGTCACTAAAGACTCTATCCTTAAAATCCTTAATTAAAGATCAATTCTTAGCAAAATTAAGTTTGTTAATATTATTTTATTTAAATTAACCCAGAAACTAGTGTTAATGATTGGTTAAAAACCACCATTGCACATGCTATAACATTACAATGGCTTCAGATTCGTCAGGCAGGCTTTGTCGAAATCTTGCTGATTTTTTGTTGACACGATGGTAACCCATTCTTTGTAGCACTGTGAAGGGATTCATAGATAACAAACAACTATGTCTGGAGTCAACGGAAGAAAGTCAATGCAACAATGCACGTGTCTGACCTCTGAAACTCCCATAACAACTACACATGTCTTCTCTATTGTTCACAAAGTCCTGACCCAATGGGCTCCCTTACAAGATACTGGGGAACATGTCATCAGAAAATTGTCTTTGTACCCATTAGAATCTTGTCTATGTCCAATGCATTCGGCTGCAAAAATTCGTGATAGTCTAATGGTGAACATATATAAATCGATTGTGTAAGGTCTGATGACCCCTCAACAATGGCGAGAAATGGAGTCAACAAGACACTATTGATCTCAGCACTCTCTTTCTTGAAGAATCTTTTCCATCTCATAACTATCCCAATCTTGTTTCTCTCTAAGGTTATACACACTAGTAACCTGTTCAAAAACAAGTCAAAGTCTTCTCTTCATGGTCAGGAAGAAGATCCTGAAAGTCAAGAAACTAAAAGAAGCAACCTAGATGATGAAGAGGAGGAAGAGGGCTTGATAGAGATTTCTCTGATGACAGAAGCAAAGGAAGGATGGATGAGTAAAGAAGAGCATTTCAAAGAGTTGACGATCATGGAGATTTGGGAAGAACTTGAAGCTGAAGAAAACTTGATTGAGATTGATATCTCTATCCGATCCATTGAAAACAATACTTTTTGATCTATCCGCACACTATTACCCTCTTCATGATTTCATACTTATACCTTTTATAAAATATACCTGATCATAAAACAAGCATTACACTATATGCGTTTCATGTTGACAATTTTTCTTTATAAAAAAAAGCAAAGACTTGTCTTTAAACTCTACTTGCCAAAAACGCATCGATCAAATCCGATGCTTTGTCATTGTCAGTGACTGCGACCATGTTCTCTCTTCTCTCAGTCTCAGGTCTTGGTCTTGGTTTGACACCAACCGTTTCAGCTTGGTCAGAGAATAGAACCTTTGAGATGTGTGAGCTGCAAATCTCTTTGTACGCTTCATAGTCTGCAGCTCCTGTTTTCCCTCCTTCAAGGATCTTGGAAAGAGGGTGAATGATCGTGACAGGACCATCGTCTGACTCCAGCTGCTCCTTGAGCTTTAGGAACTCTGAAACGAGTTCCGAGTTCTTGAACAAGACGAAAACTGCAGTCTCGTCCAAGTGGTAGACAGAAGTGACGGAAGTCGAACCAAAGGCCTTGCAGATGCTTTCTTTGATCTGTCTAGCTTTTAGTTTTCGTGGGAAGTTCCAGATGAGGACGATTCTCTCGTACTTAAAGTTTGAGACTCGCCAGTTCTCTGCATTACTATGGCCTGTTCGTAGGTCGATGATATCGCCACTTGTCCAGCTGAGATAAAGACGGTTAATGTACTTTTCGAGTTTCTCGTTCTGTGCAATGTTGTCTGAATCATGTTCGAAGTCGAACCCTAGATGACTACACGCCTGTGCAAAGACACAACCTGTCATGAAAGCATCGTAACCAGCTTCATGTTTTCCTCCTGCACTCCAGTTAGAACACCTGAATCAGATAAAAAGTAAGTTTAAGGGCAATGCATTTACAAGTGTTGATAATGCCACGAATAGAAGAGGCACAAACCTAACGTCGTCTACTTCGACGTCAATCTTCACACGCTGCTGAAGAAACAAGTCAGAGCTTCGCGAAGGAAACTCGATTTGTGGACATAAGGAGGAGAAGGCAGAGGATAGTGATGTACTTGACTTCTTCATCCTCTGATTCAACATTGGATTCACGTTTAAGAGTATTTTGGTGTCAACAATGTAAGGAAAGTGGTCGTTGATGGAGGCCACGAATTTCTCAGCTGTTGAAGGAAGAGGACCCATAAATTTGCTGTATACATGTGCAATATCTGCGTCAGATGAAGCGCAAAAGTGTTTAAGACCAAGACATATTAAAAGTTGCAAAACATCATAGGCGTATAGAGAAGCAACTTGCTTGCATACCGAGGATGGAATTGTGACCAACAATCAACTTCTTCTCTGAAGAAAGAAGATCAATCACTTGTCGGAACCCTATTGCAGATTGTATTTTTCTTTCCGCCATTCTCTTGCGTTCATCCTTTACATCCTTCTGTAGAAGAATTATAGTAATAATATGGATCAAAGAAGGGTGAGTAACAGTATCCACTAAGCCTGAACTTTGCTATCATTAACTAATTCATTTCATCCATCTTTCAATGTAAATGGTATATTACCAAGAGATTTTCCTTGTCGGATTCTGAATCAGTATACACAACAAAGTCTTGGGAACAGGAACTTTTATCATTGGCATGTATGTATACAAGATCTCCAAAATGCTTTCCTAAAACCTGCACAAGCCAAATCCAGAGCCAAAGCTAACATAACATAACAATCTGAAGAAAAGATGAAAACATTACTTAGAGATAAAAGTACTCTGTGTCGACCCATTTGAGATCACAGAAGATGCATTCCCACCATGTAAGAGCTCAGACCGCCATTCATAAATCTTATTCTTCATCCTTTCAGCAAAAAGAACATGCGCTAATCGCACCAACTTGAAATCCTCTGTTTCACCATCGTACATCATTTCAAAACGCTTACTTGCATCTTCCTCTTGTCGTCTGGACAAATAAGAGATCCCTGAGGATTATTCAAAACACATAAATTCCACAAGGACTAAAAACACACTCTTTGCTCATCATGAAAAGGGGGGAAAGGAGGAGGAGGAGGGAGGCACCTTCATGGAAGCAGGTGTTGAAATCAAACTGATACTTAGCAAGGAAGTCCATGGATGTGGTCTGGCAGAGAAACTCATGATGATCTTGACGAGGAAATACATAGAAGTTGTGCCTGCGCCCCAAAACCAACTCTATAAGGAAATGAAAACAACACCTTAACGTTAAGAGAGAAAAGAGAGAGACTGACGGGTGAGAAATGAATGATTGAGTGGGAGAATCCCAGCGGAAGGGACAGACGCCGAACTGAACGACGGCGAATTTCTCGGCGGAGTCTTTGACTTTGAGGTACCGAACGTCGTAGCGGTCAAACTCCAACGAGTCTCGCCAAGGAGCGCTCGTCACGCCGGTCATCTCGAGGTCTATCGCCACGAAATCAGCTGCCTTCACATGTGTACGCAGATCGTTAAGCGTCGTCTCGAAGTTCGACCTCGTCACGTGCTTTAACGGGAAAGCAGCCGTAGGGATAGTGACTGTTTCCGTAGCCGAAGAGAAGCAACGAACCGAAGCACTGGCGAGAGGCCATCGTCTGTGCCGCCGCATTTTTTTTTTTTTTGAACGGAGATATGGCCGTGACACTTGTTTAGGTTTTTGCTCATTTCCGACAATAAGACGGTATCGTTTCCCAGCTTTCGAGTTTTAAAAATCGACACTAGCACAGTCAGTCGTTTTAACTAACAAAAACTGCAAACACTTCTTTTCCCATTCTTTACAAAAACAGCTTGTCTGCGGCCTCCCTCCGGTTCGCTCGCAATGGCAATGGAAGAAGTTGCTGTCTTTGTTGAGACTAACTTGGGCACCCGAATCGCCATCACGGTTTCCCTCGATACCACATCAGCAGATTTCAAGAGTATGCTCTATTCAAAAAAAAAAAAAAAATCCTATCGATTCTATTTTCTGGAAAAACATTTGTTATTTCTCGGTTTTGTTTCAATTAGCTCTGCTTTACCAACTTTACACTTAGCTTTTAGGTTTACTGATACTCTGATAGATAAGATTCTTCAATTAATTTTTTATTGTTTTGAATCGTCTTCCTCTGATTGTTTTGGACATTGGACCATGTGAGTGTGAGTAAAGTGATTGATATGCATGCCCATTTTGAGATGAAAGCTTTTCTGGGTATTGGATATAAATTGTTCAGGTTATGATTACTATGGTGATCACTATAACACGTGTTCTTCTCTGACTGTCTCTGGTGTTTGCTTTCTTTGATTGATGTTTTATCTGTTGTTACTCTGTACAGCGACTTTCTCAGTTCTTGTCCCTGTATATCATCGTTACTATGTTTCAATACCTACCATTTGCCAGTTTCTCTCTATGAATATCAAAAAAAAATGTATAAATGGGAAGTGTGGTTTTGCAGGAAAACTTGAGGAAACACATGCAAGTTGCCTACCCAGCTTTGGGGAGATACGAGTTCATTGTCTAATGGTAATGTACAGTGTTTCAAATCCATTTTCTTTCATACCCATCTATGTGCCTGAACATTTGATACTCTCCTAGTATAGGTTCAACGAAAGTCTCAGTTTTATTACCTTGCTGATTCTGTGCCTATAAAGTACATCTTCCGCGATGACCAAAAGCCCTGGTTTATCCACGCAGAAGCTAGACTTGTTAACAGACCACAAGAGCCAAGCGAATCGAACAGCTTTGGTAAATCTCAAATTGGACATTGCTCCGGTTCTGATAAATCCCCAGAAGGAGTCGTTGGGATGATCCATGGTGTAAACAAGAAGAAAAAGAAGAGAGAGTTTGTTGGTTCTGAAACCATAGTAAGATCTTCATTGTCAACAGCAAGAGCTGCTGAGTTGAACAACTTGGAATGTTTCGTACCAAAAACGCCGGAGAGAAAAACTGGTGAGACTGCGAGTAAAAGTGGAACGATAAGCAAGAAGCTAATTGTGGCTGCGAAAAACATCAGAATGCAAGGAAAGTTTAGTATGTCTTCTTCACTATCATCATCTATTTTCAAAAGTAAGACTCGGAGAAAGAGATATATAGATTGTAAGACACTCGCTTCTCTTGCAAAGTTTATGGTCTTTGAGATACCTGATACTGAGGATTGAGTCACTAAAAGAGAGGGAGAGATACTCTGAACAAAGAAGATATATCTAGATTTCTTCAGTTTGTCACCGGAATATCAAAGGTAAACCAAAATATCAGCAGCAGCTTCTATCAAATTTCACCTGTTTCTTTCCTGTTGTTGATAGTCTTCAGATCCTGCTCTGCCTATCATCCTCTTTTGGAAAGAATTACGGAAATTTTCTTTGGTTTTAAGAGAGTGGTGTATCTCTTTCACAGGTTCGTTTAGAAGGTTTCAAGGCGTTGCAAGGGATTTCTTGCCCTCAAATATTACAAAATCCACAAAGCATATGGAGGTCCAGAGCGGCTGCCATCAGTTCTTACATGGTTCGATCAAAATCACTACAAAGACTTTACTCATATACACGATTGATACTCTCCTTAATTCTCTCATCTCTTTCTTATTCTGCAGCTGCAATTTTAACCAACTAGACCTTCCTGAGTATCCATCTAAGAACAACTTCAGGAACGCCACTGAAGGTTTAAAGTTTGCTTGAACAAAGCTTCTTGACACCCGATCACCTTCAGAACCTGTGGAAACCCATCAATCACCCACTCTTTCCGACTCCTCTGTATATGCAAGTAAGCTTCATACTTGTACATTCTCCATTTTTTTGTGCTATTTTGAAACAGATGTTTTTACCGTTCTTAAGATTTCATTTGTAAAGTAAAAATCTTTAAAATAGAAGAAATGATTTTGCAAACTCCCATACATTTATGTAGTAGTTGCAATCTATACTTGATGCCCGTTATATCAATACATTGGTTCTATGATCTATCTTTCATTACAGCACCGCTATACAAGTGCAAGCAGACAAAGCTAAGACAAATGCTTTGACCGTCACGGTCCTTGGCATCTTCCCTTTGTCATTCCTCAGCAACATGCCTTCGTATAAAGGCCAGTTTATCACCACAAGAACTCCTGTTATCACAAACTGCATACCCATTGTCTGTAAGTCTCCTCCAGACTCTCTAGAAGTCATCAGGCTCATAACTGCTGAGGCCAAGCAGAAGAGATGGAGCATCCCGAGTGTTCCGAGGACGAGAAACATAGGGGACTCCACTCCAAACTCCATTACCTCATTCTCATACCTCTCTGTAGCCTCTTCTTCTGCTACTTTCGCTGTAATCACAAACGCAGATTCAGAAACCCCAAATTTTTTCAGAATCGTGTCCATGAATCCGAAAAGAAATGAGCTTGTTCTTCTGTAAAGCCACATTCTTTGCTCATTCCACCATCCACGGAACGTTCCTCCACACCACAAGAACTCGGCTAGGCTGTACGCATTAACTGCGACAGTCACGTATCCAAACGGAATACACCACAAGCTTGAGACCTGAACTAAAGAAAACACATCAGTTTTACCAAAAATACAGAACAAAGAAAAACAGAGGAGAGCTATTTTTTACCTTTGGAAACAGAGGAATGCCTTTGAAGAAACAGAGAGACGTCAAAACAGAGTAAACAAGCACAGGTACTGAACTTGGAGCCCAAAGGCAAAAGCAACAGTAACCAAGAATCAGTCCTAAACCGATTTTTCCTTGGGCATACCAAACCGTGACTATATTCAGAAAGCAGAATCTGAAAGTCTCCCTCTGACCATCTCCTCTGCTGCACAAGCATCTGATGCAAATTGGTCGGTGCTACGCCGACAAAAGCTTTCTTTTTCGGGTTCAAGTAGGCTGATTTCCATCCACGGCATTGAACCGCTAAACCGGTTATGACATCCTCTACCGGACAACCGTATTTAACACCCATCTGCCATGGAAGCAAACACATTTTACTTTAGTTTAGAATGAAAGGAAGTGGAAACAAACCGGCTTACTTCCGGGTCAAGAAACATTCTTAGTAAGTAAGTATTAAATCATTGCTTTACCTCTTTTCCCCATTGAGAGTTTTCTTCGTAAATACAGCTCGCGAGAGCCTTAATAATCTCAGGCTCTGAAATATCTTGAGTTTTTTCTGATTCTTCTTCTTCCTCTCCGTACTTTCTTCCGCAGATCACATCTCTTCTGTGAAAGCATCCGGTTCCAATGTATAATGGACCGCCATTTCCATCCAATCCCTTAAACTCCACCTTTTTTATTTTTATTTTACACATCCCAATACATAAAAAAAAAGTTAGTTGTAAACTTGTAAGCTTAATAAATATTCTACAGATTCAAAATCTATGTTGTGTGTAGTGCTCTATATATACAACTTACATCAGCTCCTACGCGCATCATGCTTCCATACAAATCATTTCTTGTAAGGTTCTCGAAACACTGCGGGAACTGCACGAAAGCTATATCTTTTCCTTCTTTCTCATCAAGTAGGATGCAGAGTGCGTCGCGTGCTGACTTTGAGTTGTTTGAGTACATATCACAGTCCACGTTTAGTATGATTCTCCCACAAGTTATCTTCGAAGAAACCCTAATCTGTCAGAGAATGAAAACTGTGTCAAAACAAGTGGTCCGAATGACTTGTGGAACAAGTAAACTATTACCAAAGCATTCATGGCTCCAGCTTTGAAGTGATGATGATGCTCAGGTCTCTTCTCTCTCGACAGATACACTAACGTTGGTACCGTTACTGTATTCGATTTTCTTCCATCTACCAAAATCTGATCATGGGCCAATAAGAAAACAAGTCAGATTCAATTTTTTTCGATTACTGAAAGTTATAGTATATGTCTTACTTGAAGAATGGTTCCATGGTTTCTGCGTGTAGCGTCGGAGTCCCACTGCGAGAACCCGTCCAAGTTCTTCAAACGCGCCTCATCAGGTATTCGCCCAAGTCTCGCTGCCGTTTCAATTCTCGCAGCCATTTCTTTATACAACCTAGCCACTTCCTCCCTAGCGGCAGAAGAAACAATAACGCTAGACTTGCTAGACAAGTACGCCCCCGGAGATCTCGGCTCCACATCGAACTTCTTACAGAATGGAAGCCAAGTTTTAGCAAACTCAGCTGCCTCCGTGAGAGCATAGAACGTGAGCTCAGAGCCACCGTCGTCCGAGAGATACACCGCTAGTTTCTCCGGCGGGTAATCGAGAGCCATCATGGATAAGACTGTGTTGACCACCATCAACGGCGGCTCAATCACCGGATCCGCCGTGCAAACGAAAACGTCGAGCCTTGGGAGATCGTTACCGTACCTCCGGGAGAGTCTATCGGTGAAGGTCACTCGCCAAACCGGATTCCAACGGAGAGATTGTACCAGTAGCCAATACAAACCGAACCAAATCTCCATGACAAACATAACCAACCAGATTAATCGAACCAAACCGGTCCGGTTTTCATCACTATCTATCGATACGGTAACTCTGTAGAGCCAAATACAGCAGATGCAAAAGGAAACCGAGGCTGAGAAAACACGGTACGCTATCACTCTTCCGATTTTCCTCCTGGTGACAAAAAGCGGTTCCCCTTCGTGAAGCGGTATAAACCGGTCGTCTTCTTTTCTCATCTTTTTTTTCTGAGCCTCTAGAGTGGAGAAGCGATAAAGATGAGAGAGAAACGTCTCTTCTTGGTTTATGTAGAGTGCGGTTAGTGGAGGCTGTATGCTTGGACAATTCAAAAGAACAACATTCTATGACGTCACTCGAACCGTCAGCTATTGTGTTTCTCTTCATTTTTGGGTAAGACAAAACATGTCTGATAGTGTCCAGATAAAGGCTGAAGCTGGTGTCTAGACTTTAGCAAATGGTTGGTGATGATTAGTCGACGGTAACAATAGTAATATTCTCTTTGCAAATGTATATATATCTATAGGATACAAATTTCATATATATTACATAAAAGCTGGCAATAATTTTGAATACATTGAAACTCTCTTTTTTCACTACAGAAACGCAATACAAGTACATGCAGATAAAGCCAAGACAACTGACTTAACTGTAACGCTCATTGGCATCTTCCCTTTGTCTTTCCTAAACAACATGCCTTCGTATAAAGGCCAGTTTATTACCACAAGTAGACCTGTTAACACAAACTGTAAAACCATTGACTGTAAATCTCCTCCAGGCTCTCTATAAGTCATCACTAGTCTCATAATCGCTGAGGCAAAGCAGAAGAAATTGAGCATGCCGAGTGTTCCGAGGACGAGAAACATCGGAGACTCCACTCCAAACTCCATTACCTCTTTCTCGTACCTCTCTGCTGCTTCTTCCTCAGCCACTTTCGCTGTGAGCACAAACCCAGACTCAGCAACCCCAAGTTTCTTCAGAATCGTGTCCATGAATCCAAAAAGAAAGGAGCTAGTTCTTCTATAAAGCCACATCCTTTGCTCGTTCCACCATCCACGTATCGTTCCTCCGACCCACAGGAACTCGACTAGACTGTAAGCATTTACTGCGACAGTCACGTAACCAAACGGGATAAACCACGAGCTCGTGACCTGAAGTAATAAAAAAAAAAACAGATCACCTTTACCCGCGATTTAGAGTTCATATCAAAAAAGAAAAACAGAGGAAAGCTATTTTTACCTTTGGAAACAGAGGAATGCCTTTGAAGAGACAGAGAGAAGTCAAAACAGAGTAAAAAAGAAGAGGTACTGAACTTGGAGCCCAGAGGCAATAGCAACAGTAACCAAGGATCAATCCAAAACTGATCTTTCCTTGGGCATACCAAACCGGACTGTACTCTGAAAGCAGAATCTGAAAGTCTCCCTCTGACCATCTCTTCTGCTGCACCAGCATCTGATGCAAATTGGTCGGCGCTACCCCAAGAAAAGCTTCCTTTTTCGGGGTCAGGTACGCTGATTTCCATCCGCGGCATTGAATGGCTAAACCGGTAATTACATCCTCCACCGGGCAACCGTATTTCACACCCATCTGCCATGGTAAGTTGGTAACAACGTTTACTTCCAATACAAGAAAACATACTAAGAACGTGGAGTCTTATTAATTAGTGCCTTACATCCTTTCCCCATTGAGAGTCTTTTTCATATGTGCAGCTTGCGAGAGGCTTGATCATCTCAGGCTCTAAAATTTCTTGAATTTCATTAGATTCTTCGTCTTCTTCTCCATACTTTCTTCCACATATAACATCTCTTCTGTGAAAGCAGCCTGTCCCAACGTATAAAGGTCCTCCATTTCCATCCAGTCCATGAAACTCCACCTTTAATCACATCCAAAACACAAAGGTTAGCTAACAGCAATCAAAGATCCAAAATCTGAGGTCTCTCTCTCTACAGAACTTACGTCCGCTATTATTCGCATCATGCTTCCATACAAATCATTCCTGGTAAGATTATCATAAAACTGTGGAAACTGCACAAAAGCAATCTCTTTTCCATCTTTCTCATCAAGTAGGACGCAGAGCGCTTCGAGTGCTGACTTTGGGTTGTTTACGTACATATCACAGTCCAAATTTAGTATGATTCTCCCACAGGTGATCTTCGAAGACACTCTTAACTGTCATAAAAACAAGCCCCATCGAATGAATTAAAGCAATGTCCTATCGGAGAATTGTTATATGTCTTGTGGGACAAGAAACCTTTACCAATGCGTTCATGGATCCAGCTTTGAAGTTATGATGATATTCAGGTCTCTTCTCTCTCGATAGGTACACCAACGTTGGTATTTCTACTGTTTTCTCTTTTCTTCCGTCTACCAAAATCTGACGAAGCTAATTAACTGAGACGCTGTTGTTATATTGTTGCAATTACAGAACATAACTAAAACTTTGGTGTACTTACTTGAAGAATGGTTGTGTGGTTTCTTTGAGTTGCGTCAGCATCCCACTGCGAAAACCCATCACTGTACTTCAACCGCGCCTCCTCCGGTACTCTCGGCAGTCTCGTCGCCGTTTCAATCCTATCCGCCATTTCTCTATACAACTCAGCCACCTCTGCCGCCTCTGTAGAACCAAGAACATTTGACTTGGAAGAAAAGTATGCCCCGGGAGATCTCGGCTCCACGTCGAACTTCTTACAGAAGGGAACCCAGGTTTTTGCAAACTCAGCTGCCTCCGCGAGAGCATAGAACGTGAGCTGAGAGCCACCGTCGTCAGAGAGATACACGGCGAGTTTCTCAGGTGGGTAGTCGAAAGCCAGCACGGATAAGACTGTGTTGACCACCATCAACGGCGGCTCAATCACCGGATCCGCCGTGCAAACAAAAACGTCGAGCCTTGGGAGATCGTTACCGTATCTCCGGGAGAGACGATCGGTGAAGGTCACTCGCCAAACCGGATTCCAACGGTGGGATTGTACCACTAGCCAATACAAACCGAACCAAATCTCCAAAATAAGCATGACCAACCAGATAAACCGAAATAAACCGGTCCGGTTCTCATCAATATCTAACGGTACGGTCATTCTGTAGAACCAGATACAACAGATGCACCCGAAAACCGATGCCGCGAAAACCCGAAACGCAATCAGTCCTCCGGTTCTTCTCCTGGTACCAAAAAGCGGTTTATGTTCGCCTTCCTGAGCCGGTCTAAACCGGTCATCATCTTTTGGCATTTTTGTTTTTTTTTTTTGTTTTGTTTTCCCTGAGGCGGGGCCAGGTGGGAAGGATAAGAGAGATGTCTCTCTCGTGGGTTAAGTGTTAGAGATGCTTATGTAGAGGTTAGAGGAGTCGCTGCAGGTGTAACTTTTGGAGATAGTCAAAAAGTAACGTGGATATCGAGGTCTTCCCTGACCTCACTGGAAGCGTCAGCTGTATTTCTTCTTTAGGCAAATGGTGACAGGTAGGCGTCAATTATCAACTCGTTATATACGTAATGGACTTCTCTGAGGCGGCCGCCAAAAAAGAAGAAAATAATATTATAAAATGCTAAAGCTAATGTTTTCTTGGCACATGGTTGGTGATGATATATATAGTCAAGGGTCGTGTGCACCGATCCATACATGGTTCTATTGAAGATCACAATGATAAAACAGCAATAACAGGCTTCAAAAAAGGTTTAGGTTGAGATAAGTTAAAAATACTTTGACATCCTTCACGAGAGCTTTAGTTTCTGATCAATATCAAACTCAATCTGATCTTGGTCTCTGCTTGATTTTGGAGTCATTGTTTATCAATCTTCATCACTTTCGTCTATATTCATCATCTGTTATCACGTTATGTGCTTTCTCTATTTGTAAACGAACCGTTAATAGAAATGAGATAATACATATCATAATTTTCAACAAAGCTTGCCTCTAGCTGAAGCAAACAAATCTAGTAATACAATATATAGACGCTGTGCTCAACAAGTAGCTGCTCATAAACTTACAATTTACAACCAGAGACAAGTCTGGTTATTGGTTCATCTTTATCAGGTAACTCGTGTTATAAGGCGACAAAATAATGTCACTTTTGTATTTTATGTCGCACAAAATAATGTCAAGTTTGAAGCGTGGGGATCTTTAATTACTTTCAGAGTTTGGATCTTCTTTTGTATTTTTATCAGACTTGTGGGGTAATTTTGTTATTATATTGACAAATTACTCCAAAACGAAATAAAAGTAAGCCAACAAACGGCAACGTTTTCTCTCTGGTTTGGAGTGGAGAGACTCGGGCTATGTTTTGGTCTTCAATTAGGCTAATCGCATCGGGTTTCCACCACCGGACTCGAACCCTAAAATCGCCAGTAAATCCTCCGAGACTCTTTACCCCCGTGCCTAGATTCGTCCACACCGATTCGAATTCTACGAAAACTGGATCAACTTCCAGCGACAGTAGAATCGCGATGAGCAGCGTTGGGAAAACCGGGTCAGATACGGGGTGATAGAGAGCGGAAGATAGATAGTCAAGACCTAGGGTTAGATCTTGATTTGGATAACTTGTTCTTGAAGGTAACTTCAAAAACAATGGGTTTGGGGTG
>JABAYD010013416.1:0-17421 GCA_014822095.1 Diplotaxis tenuifolia
CTCCAAACTATGTTACTTATAGGGTATTGATTGGTCACTGTTGCCAAAACGGTGTATTGGATGTGGCTTACAATCTTTTAGAAGAAATGAAACAGACACATTGGCCTACACACGGTTCAGGATATCGCAAAGTCATTGAAGGATTCAGTAAAGAGTTCATAGAATCTCTGGGACTTCTCGATGAGATAGCTAAGGATGATACTGCCCCGTTTGTTTCTGTATATAGGCTTCTGATTGATAATCTTATTAAAGCTGAAAGGTTGGAGATGGCTCTTACGCTTCTTGAAGAGGTTGCAACATTGTCACCCACGTTGGCTAACTACAGTAGCACGTATAATATGATGATTGAAAGCCTTTGCCTTGCTAATAAAGTGGACAAGGCTTTTCAGTTGTTCTCGGAGATGATGAAGAAAGGTGTCAGTCCGGATATGGAATCATTCTGTAGTCTTATCAAGGGACTTTTCCGGAATAGGAAGATCAGTGAAGCACTTTTGCTTCTGGATTTCGTTTCTCATATGGTTTGTGCTCTTTCTCTCTTCCTTATGAATTTGAAAAGTCTAGTAATAGTTAGTGTTACTCAAGCTTTTTTTTTAATTAAAAACTCAAGCTTTTTTTCCTTTGCAATGATCACTTGAATCTCTGTAGTTTATACTATTTATGTGGTTTCCTCCTTTATTGTAATGCAGATTGGTATTTATTACTGGTATCCCATTGCTACTTTGCCTCAATTTTGCAGGAGATTCAGAGGATAGAAGAAAAGAAAGTATCTGATGGGGCTTAGGCTTATTGATACATGATGTCTAGTTCTGATTTGATCAGTTAGATGGGGCATCTGATACAGAGCATAACCTGAGATTTCCATGGTGGGAGCATCCTAGTCAAGCTTGGGAGCTATGGATAACGTATTGGGAAAATCACTAGGAGCATGATGAGGCGCATTGGGAGTTGTTGGACCAAAACCCTTGGTTAGTTTGTTGATTTTAGATCGCATACGGTCAGCGTCTGCTTAAACTCATGTCTTTTGATATTCATCTGTTTCTATATATGCAGGTTCTCCTATGTACATGATGTGTAGATTTGTACTTGTAATGCTTCCAAGGTCTCAATGAAGTTGAATCATGGACCTCCTTTGAACACACTACAACTGCAACAATGCTTCGTAGTAAGATCTCCAGATCCCCCCTGCTTCGAAAATTGGAGCGTTCATCCCATTTTGTTTGTTTTTACAAGAGAAGATAGTCAAATATAGAGGTGGGTGATGCATAGAAGTATAGTTTTCATGGTGCAATATGGGGTCACAAGGACATCAGAAGGTTTCTACAACTAAGCAGAAGTTTTGTTGGGGTTGAAACAGTTAAGTTGGTATATGTTTAATACATGTGGCCTGGCATAACCTGATGAATCAAGAGCCATGAAAAAACAAATCAGAAGTTACATTTCGTTACAGAGAATCATATATCATGTTCTTCTGGGTTTTACTTGGGAAAATTTTGGAAAGAAATGAAATTGTAAAGAGCTATATACTTTGTAAATTCGTTGTTCTTTGTTTGCAGTGAGCTATATTTATAACTAAATATTATGTTTGGGTTGTTGGAACAACCAAATGAAAAGAGAAACAACCAAAGCTGAGGAGAAAGAGGCGCGTTTTTAGCTCTGAAAAAAACGAATCACAAACGGATTATAAAAGATGCAACAAACAAAAATAAACGCATAAACGCACAAAAGGCTTTTCTCCTTTTTTTTTTTTTTTTGCCATTAGCTAATCTCTTTCTCTCTTTCTTTCTCGTTCGTCGTCTCCATCAAGGCAAGCTCCTCTCTCTCTCTCTCGAGGAGGTGATCGTCATCAACGAATCCTAAAGAGATTTAGAGGGACAGCGAGTTTTGGTGGTGACCGACGCAGCGAGACTAGACTCAGGTAACGTATTCCATCTCTATTATTATAATCTGAAATTGGATTTGCGTATTAATCTCAAGATTCATGCGTTCTATTCCTCGACGCATCTTCTCCTTGCGTTTCTCTTAGATTTGGAGTTTCAACATTCGATTTCTCATCAGCCTTTTGTTTTTGATTTGTAAATGTTTGACTCTGGAGTGTAAATTTCATCTTCGATCATTGCTCTCGCGTTGTTTTTTTCTTTTGATTTTTTTTTTTTTGCATGTAGGATATAACAAATGTTCTCATCAAATGTAGTAGCTGCTGGATTATGTGCCTTTAGATATTTGATGATTTTGGAAATTACATCTTCTTTTTCTTCCCAGAGAAAGATAGTGGATTCTTATCTCCTATGCACATCTATATTCAGTTTCTTCCTCTTGTTTCAGGAGCCAAAAAAAAAAGAGGTTGTGGAAACAATGAGGATGTGCAAGTGGATGTGCTGTACATGTCAAATACAAGACGCTAACGAAGAGGAACATTTGAAATCTTCTCACCAGCATCATTCTCATGGTAACTGTTTTCCTCATCTCCAGTTTCTTTTTTTTTCTATTTACGAACGGTTAAGGAATTGATCTGACGTTAATGACTTTTGTATTGTGTGATTCTAACATGTAACGGTTTTCTATTCATGTATGCAGAGAATCATAAGAATCTAAAACCACCACCAGCTGTTGCAAACCCTGAGGTGCGTAAGGAATCTCTTCCCATCGTTGTTCCTGCCTTGTCTCTGGACGAGGTCAAGGAAAAGACTGATAATTTCGGATCAAAGTCCCTTATTGGTGAAGGCTCTTACGGAAGAGTTTACTACGGCACATTAAATGATGGTGTAGCTGTTGCTCTCAAGAAACTTGATTCCGCACCTGAAGCTGAATCTGATTCCGACTTCTTGAGTCAGGTTTATTAATCTTCTTTTATGTTTTTGTTTACATCTTCTTTCAACTTGATGTGTTAATTACTTTGCTCTTCCTTAGGTTTCCATGGTTTCTAGACTGAAGCATGAGAATCTCGTTCGGTTGTTGGTTAATGTAGTAAGGGAGTACAAGGGGCACAGCCAGGTCCAACACTTGACTGGACAACAAGGGTGAAAATAGCAGTTGAGGCAGCTAGGGGTTTAGAATACCTTCATGACAAGTCTGAGCCTCCTGTGATCCATAGAGACATAAGATCTAGCAATATCCTTCTTTTTGAAGACTACAAACCGAAGATTGCTGATTTCAATCTCTCTAACCAATCGCCTGATAACGCTGCTCGTCTTCACTCTACAAGAGTCTTGGGAACTTTCGGTTATCATGCTCCAGAGTAATGTTTCTTTCTTTTTTACCATTCGGTTTTGTGCGTGTATAAATGTCTTAGGAAGCAGCTAATCTTTTCCCATGTGCAGATACGCAATGACAGGACAATTAACTCAGAAGAGTGATGTGTACAGCTTTGGGGTTGTACTTCTAGAACTTCTTACAGGGAGGAAACCAGTCGATAATAACATGCCTCGTGGTCAACAAAGTCTTGTCACCTGGGTCAGTATACACTGCTCCAAATCTGGACCATTTTTGATAGAATATGTTGCTTCATGCCTTACAATTTTGATGTTAATGGCTATTAGGCGACACCAAGACTCAGTGAAGATAAAGTGAAAGAGTGCATTGATCCAAAGCTACAAGCGGATTACCCTCCAAAAGCAGTTGCTAAGGTACCTCTCTCTCTCTTTCTCTTTCTCGCTTGATGCCGTTGAACATTCTAAAGAAGAATTTGGTATTAAATCAAACAAATCTGTTTGTATTGTGGGGAATGCAGCTAGCAGCAGTGGCAGCATTGTGCGTGCAATATGAAGCTGAATTTAGACCAAACATGAGCATAGTTGTGAAGGCGCTACAGCCTCTCCTCAAACCTCCACCTGCAGCAGCTTCATCTTCTTGATAACTTGTCTTTCATTTTGCAAACTATCAGTATCTGTAATCACTGCCATTACCAATATATGAATGAAGTTGGTTTTGTAAATGATGATAACTATAAAGTTGATATTGTTATTATGTTTCATTTGATGATTGATTATACAAATGTATCTACCGAATTCAATTGATAGCAAAGATAGCATCATCATATCACCTTGATGGTTGATTCTCAAAAGCTTAGTTTCATTATCCTTTTTTTACAAGATACAAATGAAGAAGGAAAAAAAAAGCAGAGCATTGTTTTCTGTTTGTGTTGCTTTACATTTAAGCAACGCTGAAAGAAGTGGCAGCTTTCTCGACGAATTTGTTGGCTCCCTTGAACCACCTCTTGTCTCCAGCTTGTGCTTTGCAGATGTAAAGCTTGCCTCCATTAACAGTGGCTGTGATCAGCTGATGCTTACCACCTTCATCTCCATCGGCTGTTCTTGTCAACACGGACAAGTAATAGTATGGTTTCCCACCAACGTCCTGAACATTTGTCTCCAGAATGTTTGCTGTTGCCACTGCATTGTTGTCAAAGCCTCCCTGTAAGGTGATACACAAAATGTTATGCAACTCACTAATCCAAATTCAGACATAAGGTAGCATTGGTGAAGAAGTGTCTTAAGTTTTGTCTAATTCCACATTCTATTTTCTAACAAATGGAAACGGGAAGTTTACCTCAGAGGCGGTCTCACCGAAGTAAGCTTGTTTCCCAAGGAGGTAGTTGACCTAAAAATAGAAATGATCATTCAATCTCACAAAATCATTTGATATTAAATTCATAAGTTATCTCTGAAGGTGTAAAAGTGAGTAAAGAGAGACCTGAGAGAGGAACTCTTCAGGAGAGCCGTAATCAGTGATGGACTTCTTGTCGGTAGGAGTGACCATGACATTGAGATTGCTAGTAGCATCGAAGTTGTCTTCGTACCTAAGGACTTGTCCTGGATACTCTACCTCTCTGCTTGGGTTCCATTTTGCTGGCACCTGCACTTGGAATCCATCTCCACTGTATGCCGTGAAGTCTGTGTTTTTCTTTGGCTTCCCAAACACATTTGCTGCCAAAACAAAGAAAATAGCAAATAAAACTCACAGAATGTTTACAAGATTTTTGACCCTTGAACTATGATATCATATCTTGTCTGAAAATGAAATGATCTAAAAGGAGTTTTTGTTTATTTACCAGCTTCACCGTAGGCCGCATCGGCAGGAGACACTTTGGAACCAACGGCGGCAGCGCCGACGAGGAGTGTGAGAGCGAGACGGCGAGAGAGGGCGGAGTTATCGTCTTCATTAGGCTGTTGGGCTTTGCACACTACCTGGACGGGTTTGGAGAGTGACACGTAGCGCTGGGATGATGAGGAAGATGATGATCGTGCGGCGGAGGAGGCCAGTGCGCTCTGATGAAGGAAACACGCGCTGTATGCCATTTTATCTCTCTCTCGTAAGCTTTCTCTCTCTCTCTGTCTGGTTAAGCTGTGATGGAAGTGTTTTTTGCGGATTGTCGTGTGTGATAATGCATGAAGAGTGAAGATGATTGGTTCGTTTTGGATATTAGAGGATCTCTCTTGATGTCCAGATAAGGTTGCTGAGGTCTTGTAAGGTGCCACGTGTCAGATACTCTCTGTTCCTATTCCACGTCGGATTCATAAACGGTTTGGCCAGTTTAACTATAAACCCACTCCAAGATACTGTAAAGATTTTTACTTCTCTAGTTACATTAGGTTATCATGAAGGATATAACATTATATTTGGAAAACTGTTTAAACAACAAGAACACCATGTAAGAATGGCTCAGAAGCAGAACCTACAAAACATCTAACCAAACAAGTAACCGTGAACAACAAAATCTTTTTGAGATTTCAAAATCTGTTTAACCCCTTGTAGATAAATAATGGGACCATTCAAACAACGAAGTGGAATGCATATCTCACTTCTCTTATGCTCTTTGCCCTTGCGAGTCAACAACTTCATAGCTTTCACTTTCAGATTTGTTTCCTTAGTTGATCTCCCACTAATGAAACTTTGGATTAGGTTACCATTCATGCAGCTTCGGTAAGACCACTTTTTATATGTCCATTCCCATTAGTGGAAGGCACGTTCTCTTCCATGTTATCAGGCGAACTGGCTAATTTGCGCCTTTTGGATCTTGACTGCTTCTTTTCTGGTTCCTTAGGCGCTGAAGCAGCTTCCATTTGAGCAGAGTTTGGGTCAGGTTGCTCATTCCCACTGGTAAGATTCGCAGGGATGCTCTCTTTCTCCTTGCTGGCTGACTTAAGCTCTGTTTGATCATACCCATCTTTAGCCAGATCAGAAGGTTCATTCACTTCCAAGTTCTTGGCTGATTTTCGCTTTTTGGATCGCTTCTTCTCTGGTTCTTCACCTGCTGAAGTAGCTTCAGTAGGCGCAGTGTTTGTGTCAGGTTGTTCATTTCCATTAACAAGATTGGAAGGCAAGCTCTCCTCCATATTACCCAAATCCGATTCGTTGGCTGGCTTAAGCTCTGGTTCCGCATTAGCCACATCCAAATTTTTGTCTGATTTCCGCTTTTTGGACCTTCGTCGCTTCTTCTCTGGTTCCTCAACAGCTGAAGAAGTAGCTTCCTCCGACGCAGTGCTTAAGTCAGCTTCCATGTTCCCCGAATCCATGTTGGCTGATTTGTGCTTTTTGGACTTTGATCTCTTCTTCTCTGGTTCCTTCACTGCTGAAGCAGCTTCCCTCGGAGCAGAGACTGAATCAAGTAGCTCATTCCCAACAGCGAGATTGGAAAACAAGCTCTCCCCCATTGTAGTGTTTGGTTCATCTCTGAGACCCCTTGCATCTACCGCTGAAGGTTTTGCGAGGCCATCAAATGAGAGAATACAAGCTACTGCGTACATAGAGGCTCCGAGATGAGGCGGCAAACTTTTTTGTGGATGTTTTACCTACAAAAGCAAAGTTAAGGTGAGAAAGATGCCAATACCTGAATAAAATGTTGAATATATCCAGCCATAGTGATTATAACCTTGAACAAAATGGATGCCATTAGTCGCTCTCTCAAGATGTACATTTGAGCAATTTCAAAAGCTGTCATCTCGAAAGGAAGCCACCGATCCACTACCACCTTGACTGAATTTTCGGGTGCAAGCATTATTTTATCTCCAGGCCTACAACCTGCTTTGTCTATGTCCATCACATCTCCTACAATTTCTACTACGTTGCCTTCCTCGTCATCACTCTTATCAGCGTCACCGCTCTCTATAGGAGCCACAGCTATCTCTCCCGCAAACAGTAACAACGGTACAGTGGGAAGAGCAGTGCTTTCTCTTATGTGCACGTCCCAATCTCCTCGAGTGATCTCATCAAAAACAATTAAAGCTTCGTCATCCTCCCTAGAGGACATGTTCGAGAGCACACGAACTTTGGCTCCCGTGATGGTCTCTACTAGTGACCTTCTATTATTCATGGAAGGTGGGCACATTTTTCCCACCATAGGGTACAATCCTACTGCTAGAACAGCACGGAGAATACCTGGATCGTGAGCATTCAGACTACAGTTTGAGTCATTTCTAGGGATGAGCCCATGTCTTTCAAGTTCCCCGTGAAGCTTTTCACGCATATTATCGAGCATCTTCATGGCATTTGGGGAGACGAAGTACTGAGAACAAAACTCCTGAGCTTGACCATTTCTTTTTGCATCTTTCCAGTACTGAAAAGCCGCGACAATGGCAAGGTGATCACTGTGGCCACCATATAGCGATGCAAGTTCACGTTTTGCGGCAACAGCTTTTCTTTTTTCTCCCGGACCCAAGGGCATGGTAAATGGATCCTTGGTGTCGGCTGCACATGCCAAAATAAGTGCTGGGTCCAGACAGCTCACTAATATGGCGAAATAAAGCATCTTGCTAATCCGAGGATGAACTGGAAGCTGACCAAATTTCTGTCCAAGTTCCGTTAGCTCTTCTTGTGGAGTCAATGCTCCAATGTCTTTAAGGGTAGTTAAGGCATTTGCAATGCTTTGATCAACAGGCGGGTCCATCAATTTCTGAAGGAAATCATTTACGTTGCAACTCGGATCCAGCATCTTAACCTGAACTCATTAGTTAGGGACATAAGTTAGAATTCAAGTACGCAAGAAGTTTCAAATAAGATGCACCATGCATGAATGACATTAGAAATTATATAAAAATTAACCATAGAAAGAACATCACCTGCAAGCAGAGTTCATCTACTGGCATCCTCCTGACTTCAGGGATTCTATATTCAGGCAAAGAGGCGGCCCGAAGTTTAGAATATAGATGATAACAAATTCCAGGTTGGCACCGACCTGCTCGACCCTCCCGCTGTTTTGCATTCGCTTTTGAAACCCAAGAAGATTCTAGTGTTGACACGTCGTTATAAGGATCATAACTCTTTTCCTTCATCCGCCCACTATCTATCACATAAACCACATCATCGATAGTAACAGCTGATTCAGCAATATTTGTCGCAAGCACAACTTTGCGACAACCTTGAGGGGGGCGTTTAAAGACTTTCTTCTGTTCCTCTACCGGAACCCTTGAGTGTAGACATATGATGCTGTATTTGGAACTATCTGCAAAATAGGGATTAGCAAGCAATCTCTCTTTCGTTTTACTTATTTCGTCCCACCCAGGTAGAAAAACAAGAACAGCACAAGCTTCTGAGTCGCAGCATAGTTTCCTCATTAAATGCACTATAAGACCCACATCTACTTCGTCTGGATTGATTGTCGCCATATACTTATCAAGTAAGTCTTGTGCTTGCTGAGAATTGGAATGGATATTGTCGGCATGTTCCCTGATTATTTGAGCAGCTTCAAATTGATTCTCTTTTTCGGCCAATTCCAATGCTGTCATACCTTCTTTGGACTTCAATTTAAAGTCAGCACCGAGTGAGAGGAGCTTACAGACATTGCTAACCCTTCCCTTTCCAGCAAAGACCATAAGTGGTGTTAACCAGGTCGATGATTGCTTGTAGTTGTAAACCTCTTGACTTTCTTCAGAGGAAACCAGATCTAAAAGAGCTTCAAACTCATCATTTGTCCATGCCAACTCAATTGCCTCATCTAAAGCAACTTTATCTTCATCTTTAATTTCACGCTTGCCATCTGGAATGCTCGAGCCACCAGAAATTAGATTATGATTCTTGTCTGATTTCAGAACAGAGAGCACATCTTCCAGATAATAGGTTCTCACCTAGACACATGGGAAAGATGATTATTTTTATATCTAATACATCGACACTAAAGGAGTTTCTAGAGTGGGAAGAGAATTAACTGGATAAGTGAATCCAGGCACTCGGACAACCGGGCAACCTCCGAAATATCCAGAAAATCTCTCAGCGTCAAGAGTAGCACTCATTAGAATCTGAAGCCACAGAAAAAAATATTCTTCTATAGTAACTATACCACAAAAGTGTAACACGAAGAATAGTCTTAAATTTTAACTAACCAGTCGGAGATGAGGATTTGAGGGAAGGAAGTCCCTGCAAACAAACAAAACCAATCAAAAATTGATCTGAGTTATGCCTTTACCCAAAGAAAAAAAATCTCTTGATAGTTCTGTTTTTCATGGTGTAGCTTCAACAAAAGAATCATATAGAAGTGTAGCATCTTTGGCATCTAATAGTATAATGTGATACCGACTGGACGATTGATTTTTGGTTTACTTTTCAGTTTTGACAAGCTAAGCACTTCAGTGTTCTAGAAGGCTAAAGTGTATACCTTATAATCGCCAACATGAAATCAGAGTAGCAATCCCTTTCATGAATTTCATCCTACATAAGTACATAGTAACAAGACGATGAAATCAATTTAGACAACTACAAAATCAATTTACACAGACGAGAACCTAAGATGACCAACATAAACAAGAAGGCGGATAAAAGTGACTTTGACAACTTCATGTTGAATTTACTCAATCAAATTTTACTTCTACCGGCGGAACCAGAATACTTAATAAACACATGAAAAACAAATTATGAATTAAACAAGAATGTGTTACCACAATAATGTGAGTTATATCAGGAACACAACTACCACCGCCTTTGCCTACAAGCACCCTCAACAGAACGCCATTCGTGCAGAAAACGACTGATGACTGTTTTCCACCTTTGCTTTGCAGCCGCACCTAAAAATGCATAATAAAGTCAATGCTATAACGATTTTTTCCTGTAGGGACTAACATATGTTTATCGTTGGCAAAAAATTATGTCAAAAAAAATAGCCCCTCACCTTGTAGCCTATGTTGTTACCTATAGTTTCACCTCTTTCCCACGAAATTCGTTCAGAAACTTAAAAATAGTAAAAGGAGGCATTAAACTAGGAGTTAGCAACTGGCACGGCATGCATTAGAATTACAAAGCTGAAACCTTCACAGGAGTTTGAATAAGGTAAATACTAACCTGAAATAGCTGAGATACGACGTGGTTGGGTGCAAACGATTTTGCAAGACTCTCGCTTAATATACCACATATGATCTAGAAGATATTGAGGCACCTAAAAATCAACAAGTGAAGCACATGAGAAACTTCACAAAAATAAAAGAGTCTGCTATTTGAATCAGAAAACGCTTTGTAAATAGTAAAATCCATATGGTAATACCATGTCCATGCATAGAGCATACACTCTTATACCACAAAACTAAATCTCAATTATTTTTACACGCATATATATTTAGCTCCGCCAAAACAAACAACAAGAGGAAAGACGCACCTGAGTAGTTTTTCCACAACCAGTTTCACCAGCAATAAGAACAACCTGCATTTAGAATAAAAGAAATAAATACTCACAACTATTCACACCCAAACTTTGATATAGAATATAACTTATAGAAGAACAGGAAACATATCTAAAACCCCCATATAACCTGATTAGATTCCACTGCGGATGTGATGGCATCTCTATAAGATGCGATGGGAAGCTTTGTTCGTGCTCCAAAGATCTGTAACATCATTCAAATACAAAAAAAATATATCAATCAATCGGATGCTTAGTAACTTCTGAAATTGAATTCTGCAAAGAGAAGTAGATATTGCAAATCATTAGAAAAAAATATCTAACCTCCCGGAAGCCTTTATCGTTGGCAAGTCTAGAACTCAGAGACGCCACCTTATCCAGAATCTCTTCTTTATTCATCTGAGGTTTACCAAAGAAGTCATCTTTCCACTTCCGTTGTTTCCCAACGTGTCCAGTATATATACCCAGCGACGTCCCTGTAGTATCTCCATCACAAGGCGGGTACTTTGTAAACAACTCCTGAAGAACAGGTTTCGCCTCCGGTGGAAACGAGACAGATTTAAGCTTCCTCTCACTGCCATCTCCTTCAGCATCTCCACCGCCATGTGTTGGCTTATCTCTTCTGACCAAAGAGCGAGGTACACGTTTGAAAATCGTAAGACGCCTTTGATCCCCTTTCCTACACACAATCAAATAAGAATCAGAAACTAGACTCTCACTCTAGAGTGTAGTACCAAATCCAAAACTAGTGTAACTGACCCGGAACTTTTGGATCGGATACCCATCCTTTGACACAACTGATGGATAATGCCACGGTCGTCATTCGTAAGACTAGTATCAAAAGAGTTAGATCTGAGACTCAGTATTAAAGAGAATGAGTCGATGAGGGAACTCACAATCTCTCCCGGAGGCGCGAAACTCCTGGAGGAACTTGGAGGCCCAAATCCGAGAGGATTCTGAGGATTCTGTAAGATGATTTCTATGCATTTTCTTCCCCATCGATAATTAGGGTTTGTTTTTGTCGTCACTAGTGAGCAGAGACTGTACGGCCCTGTGAGCTTCAGAGAGTTGCTCTTTGATTGAGTTTTCCGTTCTGCTCCTCCGCCTCCTGCGTTAAACCCTATTTTCATTAAATTAATTTATTTCTTCTTTTAAGAAAAGAATAAGAAAAAAAAGCTCCATACTGGGCCTTTTGGGCCATTTATTCTGAAAGGCCCATAAAGGAAATGCGCCAAATCCAAATCCAGTATACCGACACGTGGCACAGTCGAATCTGGTAATTAATCTTCCACACGCGTCTGCTTGATACGTTTTTTATTTTGGTGATCGGGAAGACCCGAGCGCAGGTGATTAGTTCCCTCGCAGCGTTTGATTTCAAAATACTATAAAGAAACGGCTCTTAATCTCTCACATTTTCTGCGTGTTTCTCGGGAAAATCATCCACTCATAATTGCGAAAGGACTTGTAGGTTTCTTGCTAGCTCTCTGATTCGCCCCCCCCCCCTTGAAGAAATCAAATGATATGAAACGGCTGTTGATGAAGCGAAACTTCAGTCTCTTGTGGCTGCTGATGAAGCGTAACCTAAGTCGCTTGTTCAGATCCGTGCTCAGATTTATCAAGATATCAGGTAGCAGAGTCATGGCTTGTTTTCTCTACTGCTTCCGCGGCAGAGACTCTTCTTCACTCGCCAATTCCAAAGTAATCCTCTCTCTCTTTTCTTTTCGCGTCTTTTCTTTAGCATGATCGAGTCTGTTTAGGTGTTAGTCTTAGCTATTTCAGTGATCGTAGATGAAATTGATCCTTGAGGATAGATCACAATGCTCCGTTTGATTGTTGAGCTGGATTTTGTTGTTGATGCATCCTCGTTTCTTTGTTTTGACTAGAATTTCACTTACTAACATCGATGCTTTCATATTTATCTTCAGAAAGGTCAGGACTCGCAGAATCATTTGTCCGCCTTGTTTCGCTCTGAAGGTAAATCTCTTTATAATGTGTTTATATCAGGTTTATTTCTCTGTAGTTATTACTAACAGTAAGTGTACTTGTTCTTGATTTTATAGAGAAAGCAGTTTCCTCGCCATGCCTTGGCAAAGAAAGATTTGATTTGGATTCTATACATATTGACAAAAGCCTAACAGATGAGGTATGGTATATGTCAGAAGCTTTGCCTCTCTAATAATGTGGTTATGTACTTCTTTTATGATGTTCAAGATCTGTGTTGTTCGTGCGAGTCTTATGATTAATTACCACAGCTCTTCTTTCGTAATGAGAAAATGGGGTATTTGCTTTCTGTGACGTCTTTAACTTTGTTTCTTTGATCAATGTGCTATAGATTCTATGTTTCCTTGCGTTTGTGACAATGCAGGGATTCAATTTTGAATTTCTTATGAGAATGTAGGAGTTCTATGTTGTTGTAATTCTTCTGAAGTTCAGAGACTCATTTCTCTGCGTATATCAGTAGAATCTAACCATCTGTTTTTACTTGTGGAATCCTAGGCGCGGTTTCTTAAAGCTTGTGGTACTATACCGGAGACACCTATCGAAATTAGGAAAGCGTCCCAAAAACAGAATGGTCCTCAGCAGTCTGAATCTTCCCGATTTCATTCATGGATTTCCAGTAGCTCTGCGCTTGGGTTTCATGTGGATGAATCCAAAACCCCCATGAAAGCTTGTGAAGATGAGGAAAGACCATCATTTACTTCAGAACAGACACCAAGCAGGTAAAGTACTAGAGGTTGCTTTGTTGACATTTTACCTTCTTGCGCTATGCTTAATAGAATCAGCATAGTTTCTATACTAACATTATTCTTACATCTTACTAAAGAGGTTCAACACATATTTGGATCTGAAACTCACTCTTTTCTTTTTCTTCGTATTAGTTGCGTGATTGATGTCCTGGACAATGCAAAGATCACATCTGCTTTTAACGATGCTGATGAAGTGGAAAGCATTAGCACTGCAGTCAAGGGCGACTTGGATAGATCTGCCAGACCAATGCTCACAGCTGGAAAGACAAAGTCGGTGCGGTTTGAATGTGATCTTGAACAGTCTCACTCTTCTAATTCTTTCGAGAATAGCAGCTCAAGAAAACCTCAGATGGGTGGCAAGATCAGTTTTATACTGAGCTCTCCTAATCCAACTCCATTGAAGCTATCTGATGAGATGCAAACTCCTGGAACCATATATCCTGCAAACATGGAATCAGCAGGAAAGGGAAGGCCTAGAATCAGGTCACAGTTTGTGCATTCAGTTTCCAGTCTAATGGAGAATGCATCCATATATAAGGCCCAGGATGATTCACATGGGAACCTAGAACAAGCTAAATGGCAGGATTACAAAGAGCTGATAGAGGGTGAAACTCCCACTTCAGCAACTCGTGGGGGAAAGGTGGAAAAAAACTCATATGAGAAACTGTCCAAGTTTGAGGCAAGCTTTTCTCCTTGGTTAAATCCAATCAACAAAGACTACAACGAAAGGACACCTGGAGTCAATGCCATAACGCCAGGTGACAGGCCTATCATGGGACTGGTAGCTCCTCTTTGGAATGAGGATGAGGAAACTGAGATTTCTCCCAAATGGTGGGATGGGAATGGGATCCCAAACACGACAACCAAATACAAGGAGGTACTATAAATCTTCTCCTTTCTAGGCTATTTCGATTCCTATACTATTCAAAAACCATACATAATGAGCTGTTGCATTTTTACCTTACGCAGGATCAGAAAGTGAGTTGGCATGCAACACCATTCGAGGTGAGACTGGAGAAGGTGCTATCGGAAGAAGGTGGTCAGGGTTTATTCCCTCGAAGGTACTAACCTTAAATCTCTATAATATTTAGAACAATTGGCACGGAGAAGTGATAAGCGACTTATAAATGTTTGTGATGTGATGTAGGAAACTTGAAGTGATGGATGATGAAGAAGACTCGGACATATCGCAGTTGCAGCAGCAACCAACTCGATAGTTTCCTTCTGAAACCTGGCCCTCGTATAGAACAGTTTTACATACATAGGGCTATCATGATTCATTAGCAATGAAAAGACTCTTATTTCAGGCTTTTATTGACCTTCATAAGAATTTTAGAGTAAAAAAGTATAAACATCGTTTTTGATGTTTTTTCTTAAGTAGTTTTAATATGCAAAACTCACCAGGTTTTCATATTTTAAAATGGAGCAAATCAGAGGTTCCGTCAAGTCCCTTGGCACTACGGTGAGCAGCGAACTCCCTAACGGTTATCTCTCTGTACTTTGGAGGGTTATCTTCAGACACAAGCTCTCTCAGTGGTCCGTAAATTCTAGGATTCGGTCTAATGCCGGTCGTGAAGAAACAAGCGACCGAGACTCGGGCTTCTGTTGCTCTATTTGCCAAGACTCTATGCTCCGAACTGATGAACTTGTCGTTTGTTATAAGCTGCATCAAACACCCCAACAAAAAAAAAAACTTTGAGCCAATAGGAAGATTTCTGAAAGATTGTGAACAAGAACTTGCCTGGAGAAGGTCTCCAACGTTGATGATGAGTGCACCGGGAACTGGAGGAACATCAAACCAGTACCCTTCACGGAGAACTTGAAGTCCTTCGATCTGATCCGGAAGGAGGACGGTGAGAAAAGAGCTGTCGCTGTGTTTACTTGCGCCTAAAGTTAGGTCAGGCTCTGGACAGGGTGGGTAGTAATGGCAAAGCATGCGCAAGCCCTTGGAGAATTCAATATCCTTGAGGTAGTTAGGGCTCAACCCTAATGCTTCTGACAAAAGCTCAAACAGAAACTCCCCCAAATTCATAGCTTGCTTTGAGTATTCCAACATAACATCCCTGAAACACTTTCACCATATGAATACAGAAGGATCACACAATCAAATCAGCATTAGGTTATAAGTAAGTGAAGCCATGTACCTACAAATCTCTGGCAGATCCTGTGGTTTTGGAGGATTTGGAGCCATGTAACAAGAGAAAGTGTCTCTCCAACTTGCAGCTGATGAAGTGTAGAGATCGAAGTTACTTGTATACACAAACTCTCTACTGAAATCTCGGCTATAGAATTGTTTCTTGACTTCAGGGGCTTGCTTGTTAAACCCACGAACTCCATCTTTCATCCTCTCAAGAAGATCGAGTGAAACTCCATGGTTGATTACCTGGAAGAAACCCCACTTCTCTGCTGCTTCCTTAACCACATCAACCGTATTCTTGCGCTTAGCCTCGTCCTTGAAGATTTTTCCTCCAAGATCGATCGTTGGGATCGTTGTGAAATGTAGCAAGTTAGAGGAAAGTGGCTTGGGGTTTGATAAGTTGAAAGGCGAGTCGTGGAAGATGCGTGGAAGCTTTGTTATTCCGGCGTCGACGAGTCCTTTCACACCTGTCTTCGTCTCGTCGAAAGCTTTAAGCTCACTGAAACGATCGAATGAAGCAATCTTCGTCTTCTCCATCGTGTTCTTTGTTTCTACAGAAACAGAACCACTGGGTTCATAGAAATCAATAAGGGACAACTTGCTACAGACAAATCAGTGACCAATAGATTATTGTACTATGTTTGATAGAAAATGAACGGTTCGTGACAGTTTATGGGCCCACTGGCTCTAACACAATAATATTAAACAAGAAGTTATTACAAGGCACGCATCATTATAAATACATGTGCATCCACGCATCCTTATTAAAACATAAATGTGCATTCTTTAGATCTTGAGGTATAGTAATCCAGAGGTACCATCGAATCCTTTGGATCTGTAGAACTTTGAATACTCTGTGATGGTGGTGTCTCTATAAATGGGAGGGTTTTGTTCAGACAAAAGCTCTTTGATAGGTCCATAAACTCTAGGATTCGCCATCAAATACGAACTGAAGAAGCACACCACTGAGATACGCGGTTCAGTACCAGTTCCATTAGCCAAAACACGATGCTCCACGCTTTTGAACTTGCCGTTTGTAACAAGCTGCATAAATGCTCAATAAGATTTAAAACATTGATATCAAGCTACCAAAAAAAGGTTAGTTAGTTAGTTAGTGAATTAACCTGGAGAAGGTCTCCAACGTTAACGACAAGAGCTCCAGTAACCCTAGAGCTTCCGAGAGAAGCTCAAACAGCAGTTTACCTACTTTCATCACCTCCTTTGAGTATTCAATCATCACCTCCCTAGCAAAACCTCCCACCAAAAAAACAAAAACATTAAAGACACGTTTTATTCATTTGTGTGAGTTCTTGTAATAGAGACAGAGATTCAGTTACCTCTTTCTCCTTCCTAGTGTAAAATCTATATTAATTCAACATGTTCTTGATAAACACTCACCCACTATTTGATTGGTACAATTTTATAATATACTCTTTCATCTAAAAAAATATATTCTCTCTGTTTCATTTTACTTGTCATTTTAGTTTGTACACGCATATTAAACACACTCAGTTTTTCATATTTTCAAAATAAAAATACTATTACCAATACACCTAACAACATTTCAACAAAAATGAAAAAAATAAAAAAACATAGAAAATAAATAAATTTTGCATTGAAATTATAAAAAGACATTTATTTTGAAATAGATATTAATAAAACATTTTTGATTGTAAATGCATATTTTGTGATTAACTATTTTCAAAGTTTTTAACTAATCAAAATTTAATAAGCAGTTATTTTTTAAAATTTAAAATTTACCATTACTACATAACAAAAGCGCATAACAAATGTAAAAACAAAAACAAAACAACTTTTTTGGAATGAGGGAGTATTTGATTATAACAAAAGTTTTGTTACAGATTTCGAATCATACCCACAAACGGAGGGCAAGTCCTCCGGTCTCGGAGGATCTGGAGCCGTGTAACAACCTAACG
>JABAYD010013424.1:0-19583 GCA_014822095.1 Diplotaxis tenuifolia
GCGTCGTCGATCGATTACACGGGATGTGTATCGATCAATATGTATCTCTGAATATTGACCTTGTTGTCTGATCTTCATAGTCATCTTAGGAAAACTCTCTTTTAAGCTCCAAAAGGGCACCCAAATCATCACTTTACTTGAACCTGAAAACATACCTAATAGACTCCAAAACATAAATATTTATAGTAAAATCATCTTAATACCATGGTTAAAAGCGGGTCAAAATCATGGTATATCAGTGGTGTCCCACTTCACGAGACACGCGATGATTTCGTTCTAACCTCTAGGTAGTTCACCCTTTCAGTTTCTTCTAAACTAAAAGGGCTGGGGGGAAATGTTGGACCCAATTCCAGCATCGGGAAGATGGGCCAGACCCAAGCGTCAACTAACGAAGGAAAGCCCGCATCGAGAACAAACGAAGTCGAGACCATTGTCGGGCCCAATCTCAGATGACGAAAGAACGGGCCCAAGCCCATATATCAACATACAAAGCCGAGCTCGAACCAAAGAATGAGTAGGTCGAGATCGTAACCCGGAGATCGCGGAATTTGTTGAGAGATATCAGCAACAAATCAACTATAAAAGGTGGAGGGGACGAGAGGAGAAGACACGTTAAAAACCCTAGAGCTTACACACAGACAAATATCGACCTCATCCGCTTCTTTTATTTTCCTTTAGTTCGATCTCATTGTTGTTTCATTTCGATCTTGAGTAACTTCTTTGTAATCAATCCGTTATCAATAAAGTTCATTTTTGTCGACCGATTTCGATTATATCGTTGTGTTTTAAGAGCATCGTTGCCGAGTTCTTTTGTTTTCCCTAGATTAAACCCATAATCACTATCAAATACTTAGTGTAGATTTTAGTGTAGATTACAAAAAAATACCAGTTGTCATGTTTATTTTCTTACCCACGTAAACCATAAACCATCAAACCAAATCGAACATCCAGGTTATCAAAATCAACATTTTTTCAAAGGGTTTTTGTTGATTAGAGCCATAATCAATGGGTTCTAACTGGATAGGTTTGGTTTAATTATCTATTTGATTGCCCAAAACTGATTTAAAGATAATTTGTGAATAATAAGTCGAATGTAACTCATGTTAATGTCTATTTCATCTTTAAACTATATATAAATTGAAAAGTCGAATTCAAATTTTTATATTGGGTGGAATAGAAATTCCAACATTCATATTATGGAATCATAATGTCGATTTACGTTTGTGTTTGTGTGAGTGTCATATTAGAGGATCTCAAATGTATTACTCTATTTCCTACTCCAAAATGGTGTAATTTCAAAATGAAATTGGGTTTTACTCAAATGTATTACTCTATTTTTTACTCTAAAAATAATATCCGCAAATGATTTCTTTTTTATTTAGTTAATAATACCTTCAACTGATAAAAATTAACAATTAACCCAACTATTTTGTATGTATAAACCTTCCATATAAATATATTTTGTGTAAATTAAAAATTTATTATTAAAAATTATAATAATCATAAAATATATGATATACCATATATTTTTTATTAATGATTATTAAAATATCTTCTCATAGATGATCAACTAATGTATTTCATAATGAACAAAGATATTTTTTATCTTTGATTTTTCTAAATCAAACAAGAAAATTCTGAAATCAGACATTTTCATCTTATGCAATTTTGAGTATCGTAGAAGATCCAAATGTTTGTGCATATATCATGCTCAACAAGTAAAAATGTTATCAACATTTAAATATCGATCCACAAGATAAAAAGTCTCTTATTTTTCGTTTGAACAATACTTCACCGATCTTAGTAGTTCTCAAAGCAATTTACCAGATTATTAAACTAATTTTATATTATATTTATTTTATATTCTTTATGTTTAGTTTTGATTTTTATTAATTTATGCATCTTTACGTAAATTATTAAATATTTTTTTTTATAATATCATTTTATGTTATTATATTATTTTAAATATTATTTAAGTTATGAAAATAAAATCATTCAAAATAACTGTTTCATTAATAAAAAAAATCTTAACTCCAAAGAGGAATGAGTAAGATTACTTCATAAATGGAGTCACCTTAACCATTACTTTATTTTAAAGTTGAATATGGAGTAGGGCTGGAGAGGATTTCACTCTAAGATATAATTTATAGTAAAAAATAGAGTAGAATTGGAGATGTCTAGTTTCTACGGAAAAATAAATTATCACATCTCTAGTAGTTTACCAAAGACAATTGGTTGACATATTCAATTAAATGAAATAACTTGAACGCTAATTTTGGCGACATAAATATTAAATTTCATATAATAAAAATAAATACAAATTTAGTTAAGGGTCATTTGGCTCTGAAAATTTCATATAACTAAACATAATGAAATTTATAGAATGAAACAAATGGACAAAAATCTGTTTATTATCAAACTATTAATTGACCAAATATCCATTAATAGAAGTTATATATAGAAACTTCTAGTTTCAAAGAGTGCAAATCGAATACATGTTTAGACGGTAAAATCTTCACGAATGCTTAATTTCTTCTCATTCTATAAAATATTCACCAATTGCAATCGAAAATTAAAAGGATAAGCATTTTCTTCCATACAATACAAAAAATAACAATATTCACTTGAAAAAATCATTTCACGATCAAAAGAGCTGCAAAAATCATTTCTGGAATAAGTAGAATGACAACTTCATTCCATTAGATTCGATTACTTATCAGTACATTTATTATTTTTTATTATCAATCAGTTACAACCAATCTAATCTATTAATTCAGGGTTTTATTTTTATCTACTATTAACAAATCATAGTAGGACCATTTAATTAATTACATTCTAGATAATTTTAATAATAAAGAAATATATGAATAATAAATCAGTTTAATTATAAATTTATTATTAGTCAAATCCAAAATCTGTTGAGAAAAAAATCTAACAAAATCCTACTGAAATTTTTAAATATTTTATAGAATAATACATTAATTAATTTTTAATTAATAATATACTATTATAAATTAATGTTAATTCAATGTTATTACAAAAAAAATTATAAGTTTCTTTATAAATTCTATAATTATTCTATATATTATATTAAAATAAAATTATTACGAATTAATTACGAAAATTTAGTAAATTTACATATGTCAAATTTTTATATTAATTTACAACTATATATCTTAGAAAACAAATTTAAAATTTTATATTTACAATTATATATTCCGAAGAAGATTCTCTATCTGATAACAATTAATAAAAACTAAAATGTATAAATGAAGTCACTATATATTGTAATAAGTAATCTAAACAATAATATTAAGAGTTACATAATATATAACACCTAAATACTAAATTTAAATTATATATTGAATATGTTTATTATAATATTAAAGTTATTCATTCAAATATCCGCAACGGACGTGAGGGTTAAATTCTAGTATATGGCTAAAATGGCAATGTCATCAACCTGGAAATATATACTTACATATACCATAGATTTAGTTTTTTTGGATATATTATCAACGTAAACCATATATATTTCAGCAACAGCAAACATATATATTTGTGCAAAGAAAAAAATTACACATATATAAAGATACCTAAACCAATCTAATATAACTAAGCTTAACAATAAAATTAACAAACTAACTTAATAGTTTAATGAAAGCTTATCTAATAAGAAGTGTCCAGAAGCTTATCTAGTAGTGAGACAATCATTCCGATATCTAAGCAACTATTCTGCATTTCTAGGTTCTGAATGGTAACACTGGATTAAGCGGTGTGGAATAAGCTGACTGAATACTGCATTGAACATATATTGTTGAATAACTGCATTTCGTCATAAATAAATGGTTCAAAAAATATGAATGATAACGTATATAATAAACAATGTAATTGCAGATTCATATAATATATATTTATATTTTATGAACTAAAATTCAGTGATACTAATTTTAAAAATAGAATTTTGTTTTAGTTCTTTATATATCTGAAATTTAATATGCTATTATTGAGATTTTATATTAAATATATTATTTGATTTTAAACAATTATAATTACACTGGATGTCGTTAAAAAATAATTTAAGTTTCTTATCTTAAATAAATAAACCCAAAATCAATACCAAATATTATTATTGAATCTTTATTACGTAATTTTATAAATAATATAACAATTGATATTTTTTTATTAAAATACCAAAATAAAGAAAGTTTTTTTGGGTAGTCTTGAGAGATTTCTCTTTTAAAATGAATTATATAAATCATGAACTAAATACATATGCAGAAATATGTGAATGGTAACATTTATAATAAACACTAGGTAGAGATCCGCACCTTGTACGGGGTGAGAATGTCAAGAAAAATAATTTAATTTACAATATAATTTTGTTCAGTCTGTTGCCATTACCGACTCATGATGGTAGAACATAGGATTTGATTTTGTTGGATGTGGTTCGAGGTAGGAAGAAACTACCGTTAGAGGTTGAGCAAGGGTTCATGTCGTCTGTAGTCTTGCTTGTAATATTTCTTGGTTTGTTTCTCTTTGTTAAGGACATTTTAACTTTGATTTCACTAAAGTAACTGGATTAATATCTGCACATTTACGTGAAATAAGGTATATCTAAATTATTTTATGTGCTATTTTTAATTTTGTGTTATTTTATATATTATAAAATAATAAATATATATACCGAATAATTGAACAATCTGTAAGTATTATATATATAATTAGTTAAGCGCAAACACTTAAATAAAATAATTATAGTTTTTATTTACAATCATTTTATATAAGTAAATCTAATTAATAAATGATATTAACATATATATATATATATATTATATTTTAATTTGGTTATCTAATAAATGAAGCTTCACACTTACATGGTTACATGGTTTTATGAACATTTTTATATTTCTATAACAAAAATTTTAAACCATTGATAATATCATTTTAATGTAAAATATTAATATTTACAGTAATTCATCATCGTCTAAAAAATTAAATACAAAGTTTGTCATTAAAGTATCAAATTCTCAATACTTATTCAATGCAATTTTGGAATTAAATATTTATGTATAAATATTTATGTATTTTTAAATGGTATATAGTTTAATTTAACTATTAGTAAATATATATATAATTTAAATAACTATTAAATTATATTTTTTACTTATTAATTATATAATTGTTTGTATCGGGCTATAATAAAAAATTAAACTTTTAATCAAAAAATATTATATCTTAAATGTTTAAATGTTTTTTAATTTACAGCCATTTTTAAATATTCAAAATATAACATATATGAAAAAACTAATTTTTTGTATATAATTAAATTGTTTTTTAATTTATTTTCATAATATAATTTTTTTTTAAAAAGACACTAGAGGCTATAAAATTTTTTATCAAATCTTTCTTATTCAAATCATTAATTGTCATATATATTATAACCATATTAGGTAATTCCGTAAATTTTATTTAAGGAAATAATAAATAGAATTAATGATAGTTTTATGCTTTGTTTAATAAAAAATATATTATATGTTTAGATGGACCAACATTTTTTCTAGTAAATTTGAAAAGCATTTTCATGATGACACGCGGCTACCAAAACTTGTAATGCTTTTCAATTAATATATAGGGATTGTAAAATAAATGTTTGAAGGGTTACATGTATATAAACACTGCGGATATTTTGGGTATCCAATTGGTCTAGAGTAGCACCTGGACCTAAACCGAAACCCGTATGTCTAATAAAGTATCCAATAGGTACTTTAACCAAGACCCATACCCTTAACAAATCTGTATATTCGGGTTTGTTCCTGTTCCAATTTTGTAAAATGTCAAATCTAATTTAAAATGATAAGAATATATGAATTAGCATTTATATTCTGTAAAGTTATAATGCTATTTTTTAGAAACAAAATGATATAATAAAACAAGAGAGAATAAAATGAATTTTTTTGTTTAATGAATATATTTTACATAAAAACAAAAAGTGAAAAATTTACAAAATCACATTTTATAGCATATTAAAAGATGAATTTGTGTTTTTACATTTTAAAATTTAAATATTGGGATATAGGTTTGGTCTACATATGACTATATCATATTATCTTCTTCCGATTGTAGGTGCAGTATATATTTATCCCGCCTTTCAATTTTTTTTAAATTAATTACTTTTAACTAAAAATAAAAAAATAAAAAAATACTTAATGGTAACCTTTTTTTTTGTTTTTTTGTTGTGCGTTTTACTAAGACCGTACCAACATTCTCCGCATAATAGTTAAACATCTAAATTTTTGAATATATGTATGTAAAAAAAGTTAAAAATTCTAAAAGTATTTTATATGAATGCATATTTATTTTTTATCATAAACTTATTACTTTAGTTTTTAAAAGAAAATCTTAAAATAATGATATTAATTTTAGGGGTATAATTTTTTTCTTGGACTCATAAAAGTATTTTCAGATGTTCAAATGATAGTCTGATAAATACGAAAGAAATTTTATGGCACATTGATCATAAAAACGTAAATAACGTATATAATAGTACATCATCAAAAGAAGTGGTATCCGGGGAGAGAGCGAGAATGACGGTTGCAAGGTGATTCCATCTAATCTCCATTTCTCCTGCATCTATTTTCAACAAATTTTAATTCTAATTTTATTTCTTATAATTATATTTGTGTTTTGTTCTTCTCTAGTCTCTATGATGGAGAAGACTTTATATCCACTATTACTGAATTGGTTATTATTTATCCTATGTTTCAGTTAGTTGTTTCCATCTTCGACGTGAATTTCGTAAATTCAGACTGATAACTTGTCATAACCGCTTTATTTTGGAAATCATTACCATGGAAACTAGCTTGGAAGAAATATGTCGAAGATGAGGAACTAGTATTTTTTTGTATGACAATGTTTCTATAATCGTTGAAAATTAGTCGTTTTAATTTTTATATATTTCGTCTTTAAATCTAAATTGGAAGTCGGCTAACGTTATTAAAGAAAGAAAACAACAAAATGAAGTTTGGAATTTCATCGCAAAATCGATATCCAACATGAAAATTGTATGAAGAATGTCTAGAACGAAGCTTTCTTCAAATTTTATTTAGTGTATTGCAATCTTATCTTTTGCATTTAGTTGTATTTTTATTATTGTATGTGTAATGGCACGTTTTTATAAATAAAATAGTTGTTCAAAAAAATAGTACATCATCAAATATAGTTTATACAGATACATATAGAGAAACTTACTCGTGTCCGCATGTCGTTTTGTGTGCAAATGTACTTGGAGGAAGTGGGGCAGCTAAGGAGTTTATTAGTTTAATTTATGGGTCCAACTTCGTTATTAACATAGGTTGAGAAAAGTACTTATATATTTAGTTTTCTTAAGATTATCTTCACCTGGTTAAAATTTTTAAACGGCCAGCTAGATAGCATGTTTTTTTAAAAAGACTAGATAGCATGTTAATTGGTTTCTTTATCACGTTTTAATGCTTTGAACCTCGCTTAACCAAGTTAATTAACCTTTTTGGTACGTTCAAGTTAATTAACATTTTTTATATACTAAAGCATAAGTCACTTGGTCACTGAAGTTTTGACATATTTTATGTGCTTTACAATTAAAAAAAACGAGAAAAATACAAAAACTAAATGACAGTTTATTAACCGGTTTATATTTATTTATTTTCTTTGTATAATAAAATCATAATTTTCTAGAGTAACCCATGAACCTACTATCTTTAAAACTGTATTATTTTACTTGCAATTAGAAAGTTTAAATTTTATCTACAAAAACTCAATTGTTTTATCTTACATTAGAGATTCTAACTAGATAAACTCAGCATTTCTATTGATGTATCAACATCGTTATATATTCAAAATATTTTGAGCCATACTGGCCAACGATGGCACAAAAATAATCTTCGAAAAGTATTTCTTTCGATGGAATGAGAGAACAAAGAACACAAATATGTGAATTAATAGGCGTGCTGTAAATTTGGAAGATGAAGGTTAAAGTCCAGGTTTGCGAAACTGAAATTTTCCATAATCTTCCAAAATATGTCAATAACATTTGCAGAATGAAGTAAATCAATTCTCCACATTCTAAAATATATTTATTTGTTGTCGTGGTGATAGTTCAGAGAAGGGGAGTAATAGAGTCTCACCTCAAAGCACATGTATAAAATCCTAAAACTTGAGAAGTATCAATAGAAGATTTTTTTTTGTAGGGATAACCAGAAAACAACAAATGGGGTTTAACCGTTTAAGATCCTCGGGTGGTAGAGAAAACGAAAAAGATTCAGATATGCTCTCTAGATCAAAACCAAAGTTGATCAGACATGTTTTCTTTGTTCTTTTATTTGTGTGCTTATAATCTTATAAGAATGTGGTGATATACATATATATATATACACATTTTTTTATTTTTTATTTCTTATTTATAGTTTTTTTATAAAAATGTAGATTTTGTTATAAAAAAATATCTAGCAGTGAAAATGAGGCATTGTAAAAGAATATGAAGAAAGAAAAAAAAACACCAGAGAAGAAAGAAAAAGCGACAAAAAATATCAACTTCAACTATCTACAAAACTAAAATGGTATTTTAATTATGATTTTATGCAACAGATGTATTTTTCCTTAATTTGATTTTCATATGTAATGATTTTATTTGGGTGTAGGAAATCGATTAATATATAACGTATTGGAGATATAAAAAACAATCTTTTGATTATTTTTTTCTTTTTAAAATTTATATAACCTCAAAATAATATTTTTTCGAATTAAAATTATAAACACTGCCGGTGCGTATGCACGGGAAGTATGCACGGGAAATAATACTAGTAATTCAATATTTTCGAGAAATGCATAGTTATAAATCTCGTCAAGTGCTCGCCTGCTCGGCCTGCTTTTAGTTATAAACAAGATTACAACATCAATTGAACGGTCTTTTAGCCAAATGAAGTTTTGTCTAGAGTATGTCGAATTGGTAAGGCACTCCAACAATTAGTGGTACGAATATATTTGCTAATGGATTAATTTATTTATTAAAACATTTATTAATTTTAAGTATATGGTCTGCAAATCTCAGTTCCCTCTTATATCATCCCGATTCATGAATAACCATATAATAATGATTTTATACAATGAACTTAACATGGCTAATTATGCAAATCATGCAGGTTCTGTGTTAGCAACAAATGATTAAACCATTTCCTTTAAAATTATTATTGCCCGTGTAGTTTGGTTTTGGACTTTTAGAGTTGTTCAACTTCAAGTCTCTGTCTAGGTAATGCTTACATTACAGTAGCATACGCATACCAATTAAAAAGTCCTGCGAATATGGTCCACTTTCGTTCCTATCCAGACCATAGGGTCCCGCAAATCGCGATGAAGATTCTAAAAATAGAAGAATACTACTAGTCTACGACCACTTAATAATGATCTTTTGTCGCACTTACTGCTAATTTAATTTCCTATCTTATAGTTATAAACTACCAATTATATGATTTATATCATTGTTCTTCCTGTTGTTAAGGGTATCTCTTTCTCTCTTTATACATGCTAATCGTGCGACTGTTGTGCTTAATGAATTTGGGTTGAACAAAATGGAAAAAAGTGATTTAAAATACTGGTTACCACATTTCAAAAAGAGAAAAAAATCCAAAATAGGATCAAACCAAGTTTTTTTTTCCCAAACTAGCACTTAAAGGCTAATTTCACAAAAACATGTTTCATTAAAGGCGATCATTTACTCTTATGTCCTCTCTTTTAAGTAATTTAAAAAAAAACAGAGATTCGAAAATAAATCTAATTATCGAAGACGATCCTCGCCGTCGTCGTCTCCTTCGCCTCTGCATCGTCTTCTTCGTCTCCTTCGCGTCTACATCGCCTTCTTTGTCTCCTCTCGCCTCTGCATCACCGTCTTCGTCTCGATAGTCACAAATTTTTTGTCGTCCGTCGTCTCAGAACCTCTTCAACTAGCCAATCTCTCTTCACCTCTCCATGTGTCTTACCTTAGAGACTCTGAACCTCAGCACTAATCTCATATGGGATCTGATCCCTAATCAGATATTTGAGTTCACTGCACTGAAAGTTCTTAACTTGAGTAGTAGCCATGTGAAGGGTAAGATTCCAGAAGGTTTAAGGTTACTAATCAATCTTAAAGTTTTAAACTTGGGGAGTAATCTGTTAACTGGTCTTGTCCCTAATGTGATAGGGAAGCTAAGTGAGCTTGTTGTTTTTGATTTGTCCGAAAATAGTTATTTAGTTAGTGAGATTCCTTCTTCTATTGGAAAGCTAGACAAGCTTGAAGAGCTTCTTCTGCATAGGTCAGATTTTCATGGAGAGATCCCCACTTTTATTGTGGGTTTGACGAGTTTGAAAGTGTTGGACTTGTGTCTGAACAACCTGACCAGTGAAATCACTTGTTCCCTAAGGTCTTCTCTCAAGAACTTAGTTTCTCTTGATGTCTCTCAGAACAAGATCACTGGCTCTTTCACTAGTGGTGTTTACAGTGGCAAGAGGCTTATTAGGCTCTCTCTCCATTCGAATTTGTTTGAAAGATCATTGACTAACTTTATTGGTTAATGTCTTAACCTGGAGAGGTTTCAAGTACATGACAATGGTTTCTCTGGTTAGTTTCCATTGGGGTTATGGTCATCACCAAAGATTAAGATTATTAGAGCTGGTAATAATAGATTTACAGGTCAAGTTCATAAGTCTGTCTCTTTGGCTTCTTCATTAGAGCAAGGTGAGATTGATAACAATTCATTTTCTGGTGGGTGAGATCCCACATAATTTTGAAGTTATCAAGAACTTATACAAGTTCTCTGCTTCGGAATGGTTTTGAAGGAGGATTGCCACCAAATTTATGTGACTCACATGTTCTCATCATTGTTAACATCTCTCACAATAGCCTCTCAGGGAAGATCCCAAAGCTCAAGAACTGCAAGAAGCTTGTCTCTTTGTCTCTTGCAGGGAATGCATTTACCGGTAGAATAAGTACTTTGCAATGTTTCTCTCTCGTATTGTGTTTCAGTCAAAACAAAAAAAAAGATAAGAATTTAGAGGATTACTGGTCTTGTATCCGGGTAATTTCGTTTTCATATTCTCTTCTGGAAAGCCATTCTGAATGTGACAAATGATATCCTATTCTCGATACCCATCCAAAAAATTCAAATTCTTTTCAACATTTTTAATAAAAATTTATGGTTAACTATATTTATGATTTACCTTCTAACAGATGCTTCTCATCGGCCAAGCGGCTAAACCACATATCTTATGAAGCTGAAATACTTGCCTCAACCCGTGTTCGATTCCAATTCGATTCCCAGGGTATTCGGACTCGTACTTTATTTTTTAATTGAATAAAAATAAATGGATGATATTACTTCATTTAAATCATTGAACAATATAAATCCATTTGGTCTAGTGGCCACACCTTATTCCCTCTTTCCCAGACATCTCAGGATATATTTGTTCTTTTTTTCAAAATTCCAAATCAAAATTTGAAAATTTCCATCATATATCAATCCTTAGTTTTTGATCTCATTTCATATTTTTTTTAGTTTAAGAAAGAAACACACCAATATTCAACTATTCTGGAAACCCATCCAAAAATTCTAAAGTTATTTCCAACGTTTAGAATACTCATTTTTATTTCTGGTAACCCATCCTGAAAGTGCCACATGTTATCCTAGACATCCTGAAATTTCTTTAATAACTATTTAAATGATAAAACGTTGTAGTGATCATTGATTACCAATATTCAATTATTCTTTAAACCCATCCAAAAAGTTTAAAGTTATTTTCAACGTTTAGAATACTCATTTTTATTTCTGGTAACCCATCCTGAAAGTGCCACATGTTATCCTAAACATCATGAAATTTTTTCAATAACAATCTAAATGATAAAAAAAATTGTAGTGATCATTCATTACAAACTTTTACTTGTCCAAGTAACATCAAAGTTCAAAAATATAGTATAAAACAGAACGAGTGTCACATTTTCACTTCATGTTACCTTCCTGGAAATCTTTATCCATAAACTAGTCGAAGATCTCACAACATAGCTTGCTTCGTAAGTCCATCGCAGTATCAACATAGCTTGCTAACATTGGATTTTCTGGAAAGCCTTCCTGAAACTACACAAATCCTTCCTGAAATTTTAAAAACACCACACAGTTTCACCAGAACTAGCAAGAAGAGACTAAACAATGCAATAAGCATATTCACGAGCCTACCAAAGATGTAAACATGCATAAGCCAAACAAGACAACAAGACAAAAAGGTTTTCGAATTTGCTAACATTGAATTTTCTGGAAAGCCTTCCTGAAACTACACAAATCCTTACTGAAATTTAAAAAACACTACAAAGTTTCACCAGCACTTGCAAGAAGAGACTAAACAATGCCATAAGCATTTGATAAGCTCAACTAGTTCTCGAGAATAGCATCTGATGTAGCTCAACGGTAAATTACCTAAAAACCTTATGTTTCCACAATTAGCAGCCTTTGATTTGAGCTTCAACAACTTCCAAGGACCTTTCCTTCGCTGGACAACATAGCTTTGTCTTTACCATAACAACTTCTCGGGTTAATAGTGGTTATCTTTAGCTACAAACATACCAAACAATCCTTAAGGCTGTAAGAGCAGTAGTAATGATGGCAAGAGGTCCGGGAGATAAGCGCAAAACCTGAGTGTTCAACATAGCTCAAGCGATCACTAGTCATATTTCTCAATCAGTGTTTTAAAAATAAGACAGAAAGACTTTGACATATACCCAGAACGAAAATCAAGAGAATGAAGCTCAGTAAATGATGCTTCATGGGCTTCCTTCTAATTCTGATTGGATCTGCTCAGTACATTGTTCAGCAGTATACAGCAGCTTCGCGCAGACAGAAGCTTCAGAACTCCGTCAAGAATGCTTACGCTATAGGGAAACTCAAGATGATCACTTTCGAACTTGAGACAGCCACGAAAGACTAAGAGCTGCTGGAGCGGTTTATAGACATAGATGAATTATTTATAACGAATAGTCAAGTAAAGAGAACAACAAATGCTTTCCAATGTATGTAACATTTTTTCTATTTTTTTGGTTTTGTAAAGTCATCCAGAATATGTAGAATGCTTTTATGTTACTTTAAGAAGTATGAAAAATTTCAATAAGCAACATAAATCTCCAACTGTTTTGCTTTGGCTCTAAACCAATATGATACTTCCATTCAAGAAATGCTAGCTTGAGAGGTAATGAATTCACCATCATTGGACTTCCACTAAGGTCTATCGATGATTAGGTTTGTGTATGACTAATATCTAGGTGTGGATTGTAACTCAGACTCGTCCAATATTTGTCATAGTGTTCTGGAAAGCCTTCCAGACTATGTTATAAGCTATCTTGAATATGTGATATGTTTGAATACACACATACTTTTTTGTATTCTTTGTTTTTAATGGTTTATTGATGATTATGTTTCTTTATGAACAATATCTAGGTATGGATATTGTATCACAAATCTTATATGTAATTCAGACTCATCCAATATTTTTCAAAGTATCTTGGAAAGCTTTCCGAAATATATTAGAAGCTATCATAAATATGTGATATGATGGAATACACACATACTTTTTTTTTTTTGAACACATCACATACTTTTTTTTTATTCTCTATTTTTAATGCTTTATCGACGATGATTAGGTTCTATTTGAACAATATTTATGTGTGGACATTGTACCACAACTCTTATATATAATTCAGACCTCCTCCAATATTTGTCAAAGTGTTCTGGAAAGCCTTCTATACTATATTATAAGCTATCTTGAATATGTGATATGTTTGAATACACACATACTTTTTTTATTCTCTGTTTTTAATGGTTTATCAATGATTATATTTCTATATGAACAATATCTAGGTGTAAATCTTATATGTAACTTAGACTCATCCATATTTTTCAAAGTATTATGTAATTCAGACTCATCCAGTCTCTTGTGTTTCTCTTTAGTCAGTTTGTTATCATTCTTTGACAAACATTTGAGCCACTAATGATTGCCTTTTACAATTATTAAGTTGTGCGAATCATTTACCCATTGTTCTCTCGATTGTTGAGTTTTTAAAAAGAATAAGCTTTTTGATGCTCATGCTTACTCTCAAGGAATACAGTGGATAGAACTATTAACGCAGAAGCTTCTTTATTGATTAATATACATGGTTAATGGAAGGTAAAGTCAATGGTGATCATTAACTCCGGAAACTCAACAGGTCAGTGTCTAGTGAAGCTAAGTTAAGAGAGATATTTGCGATTCTGTTGTGACAGGAGATTGGTTATTTTTAAATTTTGTTAACACCGAATTTTCTGGAAAGTTTTCCTGAAACTATACAATGTCAAAAGCAAATTCACATTCAGGATATTGCTTGTATATGTACGATGAAAGTAAGTTAGATATTTTTGTGACAATGTCAAACTATTTTACTTCCTAGTCAAGCATTTTATTTTTTTAATTATATATAAAATTTCAAGAAGCCTTTCCTAAATATTTTACTTGATATCCTAGTTTTAAATTAAACTAGATTTCAAACCCGTGCACTTGCGCGGGATTAGTTATATTTATAATTTATGTTTGTAATTCAAAAATTATGATTTGGAAATAATTATAGACTCATTTAGTGTCCAGATTGAACTTTTTGATCTTCGATTTGGTTAATGTTCGGTTGTGGATTTTGGTTTTTCTGTTTAAGAAATATAGTAATAGTTTGGATATTTATTAATTTGAATTTTATTTTGATCTTGTTACATTGTATTTTTATATGGTTAAAATAACAATATTAGAAATCCTATAAAACTCCAAGTTGAATGTGAGCATGTAAATCTTAAAGAAATTTTGATGTTTTATCCTTTTTAGGTAGATTTGGTTACATTTTTCTAGTTTTTATTTTTATTGGGTGACTTTTTATTTTAAATAGGTTTAAAGATTCAGTATATTTTAAAGAGATACCAAATTTCAAAATATCCGCTAATTTGGTACCTCTATGTGATAAAGATAAATTGCATATTCAAAAATTATGATCATGATCATAATATACCAATATCATTTTGAAATAGAAATGATTTTTGGTCGAAGTAAGAATTTGATAACTATAGTTTTGGTAATATGGCATATATATCAGTGGTTATGAAGAAATTATATATTTTAAACAAAACATAAAAAATATATTACAAAATAAATCTATGAAGTTTTAATAGGGAAATAAATAAACTAAAATGAAAACATAAATTATTTTTTTAGAAATTTTTTTAGACAACTGTCGATTGAACATCATTGTCTAGTGAAGCTAAGTTAGGAGAGATATTTGCTATTCTGTTGTGACAAGAGATTTGTTATTTTTAAATTTTGTTAACACCGAATTTTCTAGAAAGGTTTCCTGAAACTATACAATGTCAAAAGCAAATTCACACTAGGATATTGCTTGTATATGTATGATGAAAGTACGTTGGATATTTTTGTGACAATGTCAAACTATTTTACTTCCTAGTCTAACATTTTACTTTTTAATTAAATATTAAATTTTCAGGAAGAGTTTCCTAAATATTTTACTTGATATCCTAGTTTTAAATTAAATATGAAATTTTCAGGAAACCCTTCCTGAATATTTTACTTGCTATCCAAAATATTTTCAGGAAGCATTTCCTAAATATTTTACTTGCTAACCTAAAATTTTATTTTTTAATTAAGTATTAACCAAACAAGTAACCAAGCAAAAAGTTTTTCAAATTTGTAAATATGAGAAAAAAAATTTTTGGAAAGCTTTTCTGAAAGTACACAAATCCTTACTAAAATTAGCAAAGCTACACAGTTTCACAATCAAAGCATCAAAAGCAAATTCATGTGACAATGTCAAAAAAAAATAACCAATTGAAAAAAGTTTCAAAATTTTGTTAACATCCGATGTTTTGGAATGTTTTCCTAAAATAATATAAATTCTTCCTGAAATAAAAGAGAAACACATGCGCTCACACTTTCACAAGCACAAGCATAAACGCCTCTGTGATTCTCTGGAACTCTCCTGGTTTAAGAATCTTCCTAAAGGTAGCAATGTAAGCAACACTTGAATGTTGGTTCACCGATACTGCTTTCACCTCATGACATGTATTGAATCTCCCATCGTGTTGCTGTCCTTTGTAGCCAAGCCAAAAAAAACATGAGACTTTATAGTGTGTGAAGGACACAGAACTTAAGAAAATCATGCACCACTCTGAATCATAAAGTCCTTAATGACCCTATGCAACTGACATCCTTTGTGATCAAGAGGCTTCCAAGCGTTTCTGCATTTTTACATCAAATCCAAGCAAAACAGAGAAAGAAGATTAAAGCAAGTAGCAACAAAAAACCAGAGCTGTTCACTTATCTCTCTCAATTAGTCAAAAAAAGTTTTGAGCTACGGGTAGCTAGTAAAGTACATCAAGTGACATACATAAACAATAAAAACTCTTGACTAAGACATGTAAGAAGCATCACGTGCAAGATACGTCAAACACACCTATACAAAGACTAATTCACCACAAAACTCAAATCAAGATGCTACGATCAAACAAATACTAACCTTAATTTTAATTGTGTTCTTAATAGAAAAAGATGAATTTTAGCAGACCAGTTCCTGACAAGCTTCTTTCCAAACTCGTGAATGACTCTCCTCCATCTTTAATCTGATTGGTTGATCTTTAACACAATTGACACGGACTTAAACTACACAAACATAACTTGATAAGAAAACTAGATTGCAAGGAAAAAGGATCATGTTTTTGTCGCCTAAGCTTATCAGAAACCATAAGAATGATTCTTGAGATAACTAAATAATGGTCACTCGTCAAGTAAAACAGACACTGGGGCTCTTTCTGAATCGTATGTTAAAGTGAGTGAAAAGCAGTAGTTACCTTAGGAACTAGATGCTTGCATACAGTTAATTGGATTGAAGTCGTTTGTAGCAAATTTGATTTTCCTTAACAAAAATCCCAAATTTTCAACCAAAATCTCTAATTTCATTTTTCGACCAAAATCTCTAATTTCAATTTGTAACATCTAAAACTTACATCTATCAGTTTTGATTTTTTATTGTCAAGAGTGAAACAATGGAGGTTCACCGTGATACTATCTCCTGCATCTTCGACGTAGATGACGTCTCGATCTAGATTCGCCTGATACTGTCTCCGCCATCTGCGATGGAGATGAAGTAAGAGATGATGATAGTGTTCTTTTCGTGTGAGAGAATCGCGTTCGCATCGAGCATCGAAGAAAAGTTCTGATTCTTTTTAATGTTTGTTTAATTAATTACAAAACAAGTATATCACATACATTTTATCTATTAATGAATGTCATTTATATGAGTTTTTCCTACTTGTGCTAATTTTGTCACAAAAACTTAAAAGAGTCTATTATGGAGAATTGTCCTTTCAAAAATACATTTAATCAATTGGATTTATGTTTTAATATTTAAGAGGTGGAGTTGGTCTTATAAAACATATATAAATATTTTATAAATTATTCTTAGCATTTAAATGATTTAAGCGAGTAAAATCAATCTATTTTTATTTTATAAAAATGGAAAGTGATTTTGAAAATGATTATCTTTGAAGGCTAAATTTGAAAACTAATATCAAATTTGCAATAAAATTTAAATTCTCTCTTATATACAATATTTATACGAGTAACACGTCTTTTTTTCTTTCTATTTATGAAAAAGATTGCTGAGTATATTATCCATTTTCCGTTTTGGAAACGAGATACAAGAGCGAAACCACGTACGTAACACAGTTATTGAACAATATGGACGACGCGGGCGGGTTACTGCAGTATGGCCCTTGACAAGTGCCTAGAGCGTTTTAGAGACAGACTAGCCTTACGAACGTTCGTTACCGCAAAGAGATAAAATGGTTGTTATGTCTGCGTTCAACCACTCAATAAAGGGCATAAGCGAGTCCAAACGGCGACTGAAGACAATTTGGTCTCAACAATTGCTAGTATAGATCACTGGTTTTTATTCTTAAGTTTTCTCTTTTCTGTCACTACTATACATCAGACTACCTGTTTTAATTAGGAAGGCTTACAGCTAAATAACAAAACTAAATTATACTTTATACATGACGATAAACAAGTGATTTTACAATATTGACAATGAGTTTTTGAACTACTGTACGTATATTATACACAGTTATAAATGATTCATCTGTTCTTTTTTCGAAAATATTCTTGATTCATCTGTGTTTACGGGAACAGTTATAAATTCATCATTGTTTATTTCTCTTAGTCTAACATATTAGGTAATTACGATTACTCCACTCCACCGTCATCTTAAGATTATTCTATTTTATATCTTCTAGAACTAGAATAAGGGAACTCAGACAATTATACAATTACGAAAAGTTAGAAACTAGTTCAGATGAATCAATAAATTTTTAAAAATCAAATCTTGTCAGATATATACCACAAGCTTGACATGCCACTTCTAATTTTGTATGTAGTTTAAATACTTGAGATTCTTTTTTAAAAAATCTAGTTTTTATTTGAATGTTTACTTTACCGCATACTAACATTTAAGAATAACAAGTAACATATATCATCTCCGTAGGGCTGATCCTTGTATTATATTATGATTACGAAATTAATTAATGTGCGATTTCATAAAAAAATATTTAAAAACTTAGTAGGATTTTGTTGGATTCTTTATCAACAAATTTTATTATAATTAAAATATAAAATTTCAAAACTATAATTAGTTTATTATTAATGTAAATAATTAAATATACCATATTAACTAATTCTTAGATGGTCATAGTATGACTTGTCAATAGTTGATAAAAATAGAATTATGTTTTAATAGATTAGATACTGTAAGAAGACTAGTAATGTAACACATTGGCACGTATCATTACACATACTTACTAAAAATATATCTATATTATTAAAACTAAAATATGTAATAGAACTAATCTTATTTGCAACAGATTTATTACATCTTGTCACTTATCTTAATTACTTTATTAATTATTTATTTCCAAATAACTTGACAACATTATTATAAAAATATAAAACAGAACTTATCTATTATATATTTAACATTCCATTTTCACACTTTCAAACTACTTCATTATTTGTATTTATTATAATAATTTGATAACATTTATTTCATGTGTTTATCATAATAATTTCACATATTTAAATGAAATTATTCTGTTAGTACAAGAATTTAACCGGTTAACAATTATTTATATATAATCAGCTAAACATGGACATTCAGGTACACGTTCTGATACAAATCTGTTTTTCAGACATCGGATTTTAGATTTTAAAATTAAACTTTGTTCATATATTATAAATTTTCGGACGGCATTCAAGTCGTATATATTCTGGATCCGGATAAATTCGAAAAAACTAAGAATAGCTAAACGCCTATATATATATATATATTTAAAAATATCATCAAAAAGTTATAAATAAATAAAAAAGCGGACACGCAAGTTGGATCAAGCTCTAGTATTTTTTTTTTTTTTTTTACGACAAACGGCTGTTCTATTACTCAAACTAGAGGT